>JAUDYJ010000005.1:63710204-63862704 GCA_030761175.1 Masticophis lateralis | reverse complement strand
GAATAAGCAAGCTTCTGACTTATTCAGCTCTTAGTGTGTCTCATTAATTTTTAAAAAAATAGCTATTCTAATTCAAGCATTAGATGGACTACAAGAAACACTTGACACTTAAGTTTCAATTTTGCAATATGTGATTTTAATGAAAACTCTTGCATCCCACTTTATGAACGGTCATCTGATTCTTAAAGACATAGGTACTTTATTGGACAAGTTGAGTAATTGGGTTCATCCTACAAAGGATGGACAAAATCCCCACCCCAACAAATTATTATTTGCAATATTTTTTAGAGATTTTTCCATGGTGAAATTCACCTGTTTTTATCTTTTTTGCAGGAGGCAGCAGTAATATAAAAGTTGTTAAAGGGTTAGGAGCCCCAAATTAAAAGCTATGAACAGTTTTCTCCTAGCCAGTCAGCTACTCTGTATTTATATCATACTGCTTTAAGCTATTTCCTGCTGGCATTGCGGACTCCAATAGCTATCACTAATGGACAGGTATATATTCTACACACTGTCTTGCATCAGAGACTGGACTACTTCTATAGAAAGCTACCTCTTTCATACTGAAAGTCATAATAAACATCTTAGTTATCATTTTATTAGCCTCTTTACTTTGTGTTCTGATTTACCTTACTGGCTCCATAGAAGAACAAGCCATAGAAGAACAAGCCATAGATCATAGAAAAATGCTAATTTTTCCCAGACAGATTTGGCAATGAGCGTTTCATTTTTCCTTCTTATCAGTTTGATGTGGTCTCAAGATTTGAGAAGCTTACATGATGGGAGTTTCAGTAGAAAAGTCATCTTTAGCTTGTCACTATACCATTGCCTTATCATGTTTTCTTTCACCACTAATCCCAATTTGCTTCATTGTTCTGGGGTATCTTCTGGAAAGTCCAAGTTCAAACCACCATTTGTTTTACAAAGGATGTGTTTTACCTAATCAGGAATTCTGCAAAATCTAAAAAATTCTGGGAAAAGATGGTGGTCGTCAGAAATTCTAAAGTGATGAGGGTAAAGAATTGAACAGTTTAATAAATTCAATTGAATCTGGAATCTACAATCTGTTGTAGCTTTTCCAACTTAGGATTTTCTACTTGTATGTAATAAACTATATGCTGCATCCCCAGGGGAAATGTAGGAACTGTCAATTCTAGTATTATTTTTACGTCTCTATCTGTTGCTACTTATAATAATTATGCTTGTTTTATTAAACAGTGGTGAAATCCATTTTTTTTTACTACTGGTTCTGTGGGTGTGGCTTGGTGGGCATGGTGTAGCTTGGTGGGTGTAGCAGGAGAAGGATACTGCAAAATCTCCATTCCCACCCACTCCAGGGGAAGGATACTGCAAAATCTCCATTCCCACCCCACTCTGTGGCCAGCCAGAGGTGGTATTTGCCGGTTCTCTGAACTATTCAAAATTTCTGCTAAAAGTTCTCCAGAACCTGTCAGAACCTGCTGGATTTTATCCCTGATTATATCCTTGTGTTACAGGGATGGAGATAACTTATAAATTGTTTAAATAAAAACAAACAAACAAACTTTTTTGCTTAGCTGAGAATGCTGGTCTTAGCATTTGGAAAGACAATACAGGACAAAATTATATTATATTTATGAAGATACAGACGATGTTTGTAATAGGATGAGCCCAATACAATAACAACAACAAAAAGTCAATAGCCGAGAGTTACAAAATCAGATACTGATGTAATTATGTCACCAGAGGGGTTGATTTTGTGTGATTTTCCCATTGTTTCTATGGATTTATTTTGAACTTTTAAAAGAGTTTAATCTGCTGTCCTTTTTTCCCTTAAAGATATGTTTTACTGGCATGGTGCTTTTGAAGTATTACACTTGTAGAGATCTATAGGAAAACATAAAGGCAGACAGATTGATGAGATGCAAAAAATACTTTTTCAGTCAATTCATGCTTTGATCCCTGTCCATCTTTACTGCTGCAACTGGGTCTATGCCAGGCCATTTGGAAGTAGTAGGCCAAAACTCAAAGGCTAGGCTGCTGGTGGGTCAATCCCACCAGTGCTGAGTAGCGCCAATGTTGAGATCACTTGCACTGGCTTCCTATTACCTTTCAGGACCAATTCAACATGCTAGTTATTACAGTAACTTAATCTATTGGAAACTATCTGGCCAAAGTCAACTCTACCCATCCATGTCTCTCTTCTCTGTGAGGTTTACAGGACTCAAAAAAAAAAAAAGCAGTCCTTTTCTGTGACAGCCCTCTTATTACAGAACATATTTTCTAAGAGGCCCAAATGGCACTTTCTCTTTTATGTATTTGAGGATATTTTTAAAGTCTTATTTCAAGCATTCAGCTGTGCTTGCATTTGTGTTTGAACTCTTTGTTTTTATGTAGCAATTGCTTTTATTACTGAATTTTGTTTTGCTTTCGTCTGAATCATTTGACTGGTATGGTTAACAAATACAATAAGCAAATAAATGAATAAGCAATAAATATATAAAAATGACCCCCTTTAGACCAAAATGGTTGTGAAAATGTTATCCTCTCCACTCATTTGTTGAAGTTCATAGAGGAAGAATATAAGAGCCATGCTGGATGAGGTCAAAGGCTTATCTAGCCCAGCATTCTGCATCAGATAGCATTTAATCAAGTGCGTTCAGGAGGCTCACAAACATGGTGGGAAGGTCATAGCCCTATCAACTGGTAATTATGGTATGTTGCTTGGGATTCTGTAGGAGGCAAGAAACTATTTATATTCTGGTGAGAGAGAAGTGACCTAGGATGGTCTATGGAGATTGTCAGTCATCCAGGTCATGGTTGTCCCAAAGGTGCTTTTTCAGGAGCCAACTGGACTTTCTTCAAGGAAGTCCAGTTGCCTTTTGAAATAGGGGCAACTATTTGGGGTTCCCTAATATGGGCTCCAGCACAAGTCTGAAAGCTCAGAAAACCACTGGTCCTGGTGGACCGACCCAGATCAGATCCTGCAAGAAACTATGAACATTACCAAGCACTGGTAGTTTGATTCTCTAAGAACTGGGTTCACTTTTATCTTAAAACTCTAAATTGATAGCAACATCTAAGTGAAGGAAATTTCTTATGCACTAAGAGTTAATCAACAGATATGCCCTTTTTGATGTACCTTTCCAAATATTAGGATTAAGGATTGTTTTCTATTGTGTGAGAACTTCCTTACACCAGGGATGGGCAACTAATGGCCTCTTTACTATCTGTGGACTTCAACTGCCAGTATTCCTGAGCCAACCATATTGCCTACCCCTGCCTTCAATTTTTAAGTCTTTCTACACATTTTATAAAGTTCTTTTCTTCAAACTTGTTTGAAGCTTACCGCTGGTTCTTTCTTCTTTAGTTCATTTTATTTGGAAAAAAAATGAGGAAATATCGATCACATTCTAGTATATTTAGTCTATAATGGCAATTTAAGACACGCAAGCTCTGTTAATGTTCAAAATGTACATTGGCGCTAAACGTAACACCAAGAGATATGATAATGAGTTTTATTAAATGGCTGGTACTGGATGATCTTTATTTTATTTTCTATGCACAGATCCCAATATGTGAGTGTAATTATGTGAATCTTGGTTTCAATTTTATTTTCTTATTTTATAATATTTTTAAATGATCCCAATCACATTTGCATCAGGAAAAAAATATAAAAATCAAAGAAGATTCAAAGATTGTGCTTGTATTAACAGTTTATACTAATTATTATACTAATCATTATACAAGTTTCTTATGACTTTTTTTTGTACATTGGGCTTCTATAAACTAGCAAAATGAATAGCTGGTCTATTTGCACCCTAAGCAAGAGAAACAGGGTACAGGTAATTCTCACTTAGTAACTACAACTATGACTTGAAACTTAGTCTTTAAACAAGCAGTCATTAAGTGAAGCTGCAACTCTGCTTATAATCTTCCTTCAACATTTCCTTGCTTTATAGTTCTGTGAAGGCTAAAGTTGTGAGGATTGATCATAAAGCTTCTTTTTTATCACCTTTGTAACTATAAATGGTCACTAAAGAAGGCAATAGTTAAACAAGGATTACCAGTAGCCAGAATGCACATTAAAAAGATGGGTTTTAATGAGATACTTACAAATGCTAACCTAACTTATTACCTCAGCCTCTTCTGCCCTAATTCTGTGGAGATGCCCTTTGACTTTGGAATTTTCTCTGTCAATGAAAACTGATTGAAGTGAAAAGGACCTCAAGTAAGATTGTAGCAGTGGTGAAATCCAATTTTTCTTTTACTACTGGTTCTGTGGGCGTGGTGTGGCTTGGTGGGCATGGCAGGGGAAGGATACTGCAAAATCCCTATTCCCACACCACTCTGGGGCCAGCCAGAGGTGGCATTTGCCAGTTCTCCAAACTACTCAAAATTTCCGCTACTGGTTCTCCAGAACCTGTCAGAACCTGCTGGATTTCACCCCTGGATTGTAGACTAGTAAAGCTTCTTCATTGCATGTTCACAATCTTTTTGTTTTAATAATTAACAGTTTGGTCTGTCATTGTGTCAGGCAGTTCGAGCCTAGTTACAGTGCACTTCTATAAAACCTGCATTGTTATATAGCACTTGGGTGGGATTTTTCAACACTTTGTTGAGTACACATCACAACTCAGAACAGTGTTGAGGTGAATGGTCCACTTCCATCTTTGTGAAAAGAATATATCTCCATAAGCAAATAAAAGTTAAAAAAAGAAAACAATAATTTTCAATGTTATCCACTGATCTCTATGTTTTGATATATTTAACATTTATAAACAAAACTCAAGCAGAATTCCATGATATGTCTCCAACAATGTAGCACTTGTATGTCATCTTTTCTGTTCAGTTTTGCTCCCGCATTTCAGTTTTTTTACTGAAAATCTGGTCAGCCAAAATATCTGCATCTTTTTATCTAGTTCTATATCTATATCCTAGGCTCATTTATAGAAAAATCATGAAGATAATAGAACCTGACAGCCTATGTAATGTTTTTCATACCTCCAACCTCAGACAACCAAATGATGAGATTAACTGTTTTTTAGACCAGACTGAGCTTTAGCCTTTAACTTTCAAAGACCTCAAAATCAGGTAAAAAAAATTAATCTAAGCCATGAGCTGCAAACCATCTTTGCCATTTCACCTCAGCTGACACTTGTTACCCTCACATGAGCTTCCACAACCTGTCATTGGCCCTCTGGTCTAGCCCCCAAAGCAACTCAAATAACAGTTGTAAATGAAACAAGAAACTGTCTGAAGAGAACAGGCAGATTTTCTTATTAAAAAAAAAAAGATGGATATAGAAGTGGAAAAGAGTCACAACAAAAAGATGCAGAAAAACCAAGCTGAGAGAGTGAGAAAGTTTCATTAAATTGGAAAATCTGTTTTCCAAGTAAATGCTTGGTACTCAGCAGGAAAAAAAAAATCAGCATTCCAGTTAGATAATAGTGCAAAAGATCATGTGCTTCAGATTTGGAAGGAGGGAAGAAAAGTACAGGTTCATAACACATTCGACTGTGTAATTGCCTCTTTTGAAGTTTCTAATCACTTTTCTGTAAGATCAAGTGAAACTGACAAGCAAGACGATTGGAAGACTGACTATACAATGAGGGCACTTGGGACTCCAACTAGTTTACGTGGTAATTGTTAATTATTTTGAGACTTCCTCTCAAACATAAAACAGATCCGACAAGTTGCCAATTTTTTTTAAAATCCCTGCCAAATAAAAGATGTGGCCATTATTACTGATCCTAGATGAATCATTTGCCTGTGAAGGTGTTATCAAAATACAAGCTCTCCCCTTCAAATATATTTTAAACAATGTTAGCGTATTTTCACATGTCATCATTTGACAGTTCCACCATACTTGCTAGTCAGCCACCAGGGAAATTTACATGCATTTGAATTCATCCTGCCAAGCACAGTCATCCCAGACTGACAGCCTATTTAACTGGGTGATAAGTTAATCTGTATAACATTTGATAGATTTCTGTCTTTTACTCAGGCCATACTTTGTGAAAATGATGGTGCAACAAAATTAGCAAATGTGTCGTGTCTCAACTTTTAGCCTCAATTGATTTTTTTTAAAAAAATCTTTTGAGTTTTGAGTTGTTATGCATTAATCCAAACTAAATATGGAATTTAAGAATGACTATTTTGAGCTTCCAAAAAATGGAATTATTTCATACTCCTCTCATTCCTTCATTGATCGTGAATCATAAAATCAGTAGAGAGATTTTGTCCAAATGGGGGGAAAGAACACCAAATCATTAGAGTTGATTTGAGCCTTTCAAGTTGAAATATTATTACTTGTTAGGAAATTACTTAAAAATTAGCAGGTATTTCAACACTAAGTTTCAAATAGCATTGTGTTATCCTATTGATCCCAATTCTTTGGTAATGACCTTTAGTCATCCTTAGGTGTGCTAATATCAACATATTTTCTTTTAGTTTGATGCCAACAAACGGTATTTTCAAGTTGTATGCTGTTTGAGAGGCTTTATTACACGTTGTTTTGGAATGGAGGAATGGTGATGATGATGATGAAGACTGGGAACAGAGAAAATAGACAAAGAATATGGATTGGAAGTAGTGATAACAAACAGCAATAGCACTTATATATCGCTTCATAGTGCTTTACAGCACTCTCTAAATGATTTACAGAGTCAGTATATTGCTTACCCCAAAAATCTGGGTCCTCATTTTACTGGAAGGATTTTACTGGAAGGATGGAAGGCTGAGTCAATCTTGAGCTGTGTCCAGATTGAACGCCTGACAGTGAGCAGAGTCAGCCTGAAATACTGCATTCTCAGCACCGTGCCACTGTGGCTCATGCTGGTATACATGGCCATGCTGGCATTTGCTGCTTTTTCAAAATGATGGTGCATGTTACAATGTCACTTCTGTGAGCTTCTCCCAATTTCTAATATGCATGCCATTATCATTAGTCACATGCCAGCAGGGGGCGAGTTTGGGTTGCAATGCTGTGATGCTGATTTCCTCATTCTTTCAATGTCACAGCCATTTGGCTAGTGATTTTTTTTTTTTTTTTTTTTTTTTTTTATTGAAAAAGTTTTACATTACATTTTATAATATGAAAACCCCCCCTTCCCCCTCCCTTGCCCACCCCCCCCCAATCCCTTCTATCCCTCCCCCCTCCCTTGACTTCCGCTATTTAACAAACATCAATCTTATCTTATTCAACATTCTTTAAAGGCGAGATCCCTTTGCATAAAAAATTAACTATTAACACTTCACTAACATTCACATACTTAAAAATCTAAACAAATTAGATTAAGACAATTTAACTAAATAAGCTTAATACATTCTCTTTAAAATTTAATCTATACCTCAATTGTATACTCTTCATTTTAATAACGTTAATTAACCATGTAACTATACCTTTCATGCAATTATTTAAGTATACTAACATTTAATGATCTTAAATTTTAAACTATACATCAATTATAAATTCTTCAGTTTAATAATAATAATAATAATAAACCATACATTTACTTAAATACATTCTAACTCTAATTCAACTGAGCACTAATTGAAATTTCTTGCTTTGATATTTCTTCTTCATATAATCAACCCATTTCCTCCATTCCTTAACAAAAACTTCATGGGTCCTTTCCTTTAGGTATGCAGAAATTTTTGCCATCTCTGCCAAATTAGACATCTTCAATATCCATTCCTCTATGGTAGGCACTTTCTCTTTCTTCCAATATTGACCTATCAGTAATCTGGCTGCAGAAATCATATACAGTATTAACCTAGTGTCAATTACTGAAAAGCCCTTAACTATTCCCAACAAGAAAAACTGAGGAGAAAACTCCAACTTCTTCTTCAAAATGTTCTGCATCACCCACCAAAGTTTAATCCAAAATGGTTTCAACTTCCTGCATGTCCACCAAATATGAAAATATGTTGCATCCAAACAATCACACCTCCAACATTTAGGTTGAACATTTGGATACATACATGATAATTTTTTGGGATCTAGATGCCATCTATAAAACATTTTGTAAAAATTTTCCCTTAGGTTCTGTGCTTGCGTAAATTTAACATTCTGGACCCAAATCTTTTCCCATGTTTCTAACATTACTGGTTGATCAAAATTCTGTGCCCATTTAATCATACAGTCTTTAACTAGCTCCTCCTCTGAATCTCTCTCCAACAGTAAATTGTACAATCGTTTAATATGCATCGAACCTTTACATTTTATCTGAGTCACCAAGTCCTCTTCATGTAGCATTAATCCAGTTTTCTGATCTTCTCTCCATCTCGCTTGAAGTTGAAAGTACTGCAACCAAGTTAAATTGACTCCATCTTCCAACAGAGTATTCCAAGACTTCAAACACCAACTGCCCCCATCCATAAAAAGTATCTCTTTATACAACAACCCCCCGAGTGACTTTATTTTTGGCAAAATATGCCCAAGATCCAACCACAAAGGTATTTTGTAATCCAATTGAAGCTGGTGCTTCTTCCAGACTCTCAGCAAAGCATGTCTTAAAATATGCCTGTTAAATACACTGTCTCTCTTATCTTCATAAAGTAGATATGCATGCCATCCAAATTGCAAATCATGGCCTTCTATATTCAAAATCTCTCTTTTGGTTATTCCAATCCAATCTCCAACCTGTATCAATGCTGCTGCTTCATAATATAAACGTAGATTTGGAACTTTAAGGCCACCACGTTCACGTACATCTTGCATGATCTTGAATTTAACTCTTGGTTTTTTCCCACTCCAAATAAATTTATTTAAACCTGCTTGCCAGTCCATCAAATATTTATCATTTTTAAGCACCGGAATCATTTGAAACAGAAACAAAAATCTAGGTAGAACATTCATCTTAACAGCTGCGATTCTACCAAGCAAAGAAAGTTGCAGTTTTTTCCATGTATCAAGATCTTTTTGAATCTTATGCCAAAGTTCTTCGTAGTTATTTTGAAAAAGTTTTTTGTTAGATGCTGCAACTTGAATCCCTAAGTATTTCACCTTTGTAGCTATTTCAAAGCCTGCCACCCTTTCAAGCTCTTTCCTTTGTGGTTCCAACATGTTTTTAACAATCATCTTAGTCTTTTTCTGGTTCAGGCTGAAACCTGAGACCAGACCGTATTCATCTATAATGTTTTTCATCTGTATGATAGATTCCAAAGGTCGTGTTAGGGTAACAATCAGATCATCTGCAAATGCCTTTGTTCTGTAATCTGTTTGCCCTACTACTATTCCACTCATTTTGTCCGAGTCCCGTAGAGCATTCAGCAGCACTTCTAGCGTCAAAATAAACAATAGTGGAGATAATGGGCAGCCTTGTCTTGTCCCTTTCTGTATATTAAAATTAGTAGTCAAACTGCCGTTAATAATAATCTGTGCTGTCTGTTCTTGATAGATTGCCGAGATTACTTGTATAAACTGATCTCCAAAATTCATCTTATGCAAAATCCTTTTTAGAAAATCCCAGTTGACTCGATCAAAGGCTTTCTCCGCATCCAAAAACACCAGCACCGCAGAGATCTGTTTCTTTTCATCAAGATATTCCAACAAATCTATGAGTTGCCTAACATTATCCCATTTGGCTAGTGATTTTGAAGCCATATTGATGTTAAGAGTGGTTGTTGGGAGGTACAGGTTACATTATCATTATGAGTGGATAGAAGCTGGGAGAGTGGTGAAATAATACACTTCTGTAACTGCAGGTAGTCCTCAATTTATGACAAGTTGCTTAGCAACTATTCAAAGTTATTATGGACTCCCTTAAAAAGTACTTATAACTCGGTTCTAAAGTTTTGACTGCTGCCAGCCCCCTCCCTGTGTCCCCCCCCCCCACAAGGCCACATAATGATATTTTGGGTGCTTGGAAACGGGCACATATTTACCACCATTTGCAATGTCCTGAAGTCACATGACTGCAATTTGCATTTGTTTTTCTTTTTCTCCAAAAAAAAAACCCCCTAGCATTTAGTTCTGGTTTTGGGCAAAAATGTCCCATAGCAAACAATGGGTTTCCTTAACAACTGAAGTGTTCACTTAACATTCACCACAAAAAAGCTTGTAAAATTGTGCCCAGCAACAAGATGAATGTAATGGACAGACTCCTTTACGGTTGTAAGTCGAGAATTACCTATACCACTGAGGAAGCAGGGACCACATTTCTTGCCATTGACCCTGCTCCATGCTTGCCACAGTAAGTCAAAACTCTGTTCAATTATAACACCAGCTAAAAGTTGCATTAAACACAATTTGACTTAACAGAGGCATTTCCCTGTCTTAAGACAAATGTATTGTGGGCTCAACAGCGTTACTGCATTCTGCCAATTCTCATTTTGTCTCTTCATGCAGTGCACACCTGTGGCTTGTTGACAATACCAAAATGAGAACAACCCAACACCCTGCGACTCTCATGATGGATCGGCACAGAGGTACTTATCACAGGTGTTACTGTAATTTTGATACATTAGGAAAATTCACCACATTCAGTGGCCTCTAATTCTCACCTCTGTTTATGGGGTGTTATGTGGCATATATTAGTACAAGTACTTCTCTTCCCGTTCTTTTTCTTTTTTTAAAACCCTCCTAAGAAAGATTATGAACATTTATTTTCTTCTGTCTTGGGTTTGTTTTTTTTTTTTGTATGTTATTAACATCTTGTATAATGAAACCTACAATAACCATTCTAATTTTCATTATTAAAAAGAATTATCAAATGTATAAAAAGAAAAAGGAAAAGCTCAGTGGTTGGGTTGCAATCTCTTTTTTAAAAAAAGGGGGAAAAGGAAAAGAGGTTGAAGAAAAGAGGAAGCAGAATAATGGAAGATGATGCCAATTTGAAAATGACTGTATTTCTGGTTTAGCTTTACTTAAAAAAACCCTATAGAAACATATCTTTGAAATGCTGTGGCTTCACGGGTTTTGTTTCCTCACTTGCAAAAGTTTTTACTTGTCTCCAGCAGTTTACTGGTTTAAAAAAACATACTTATTATCAGGGGTGAAATGTAAAATTTGTTATTACCGGTTCTGTGGGTGTGGCTTGGGGAATGTGACTGGGTGGGCGTGGCCAACTTTTTAAAAAAAAACTTTTCAAAGCATGTTTTCTAAATGCAGGAAACAGCTGGGATCGTCAGAGACTTTTCAAAGCATCTTTTTTACCACCTCTTCGGCCAAGAGGTTGCAGAAAAAAATGCTTTGAAAAGTAAAAAAAAAATCCTCTGATGATCCTGCAGCTCAGCTGGGCATGGTGTGGGGAAGGTGGGGGCTCAGGGATTTTTGCTACCAATTCTCCGAACCACCCACCTCCCTCGCTACCGGATCGGGCGATCCGGTCTGAACCGGGAGCATTTCACTCCTGCTTATAATACACACTGAGACATACATACATACATACAAACGCATATAACCTTTTGAATCTCAGGCACTTTTTTTCTCTAAAATGCAATACTGATTTTTTTCTGTTTTAAGAATCAAATAGAAATACAGCTAGCCCTTGTCACCTCATAGTTAGATTACTGCAGCACGCTCTACATGGGGCTACCCTTGAAGAGTGTTCAGAGACTACAGTTGGTCCAGAATGCAACTGCGCAAGCTGTTGTGGGTGCACCTAGATGCACCCACATTACACCAATTCTCCATGAGATGCACTGGCTTCCTATTGATCTCCGGGCACAATTCAAGGTGTTGGTTATTACCTTTAAAGCCCTACATGGCTCAGGGCCAGGCTATCTTCAAGACCGCCTTCTACAGCATAGCTCCCAGCAACCCGTAAGATTCCACAGAGTTGGTCTCCTCTGGGTCCCATCAGCTAAACAATGCCGGCTGGCGGGCCCGTGGGGGAGGGCCTTCTCTGTGGCTGCCCCAGCTCTCTGGAACCAGTAACCTCCTGAGATCCAGACTACCCCACCCTATTGGCTTAGAGTGGGGTTGGAATGGGAATTTTGCAGTATCCTCCCCCTGGAGTTGAATGGAAATCGAGATTTTGCAGTATACTTCCCCTATCATGCCCACCAAGCCATGCCAACCAGGCCACACTATCTCCACCAGCACTGACAGGGTAAGTCATCAGAATATAAACTGACAGCAAACAGCACCCCTTACTAGCACTGATGATGTTACCTAGTTTGGGTAATGAAACATCTGCAAGAAAACAAGCCAGCTCAGGGAGTACCAAGGAACCCTCATATCAACCCTGAGCTACAAATACTCTCTTTTATTAATCTTAAATCATTTTTTCAGTGCCATTGTAACTTTGAACAGTCACTAAAGGAACTGTTGTAAATTGAGGTCTGTATCTATGCCTTATGTAAGAAATCATGGAATGATTTCTTAGCAGCAGCAAACATAGGGAGGAGATTATATTGCTTTATTGCTGTATTACATTCTTTAAGTGATATATGCAGTTGATATAGACAAATGTACCTAGTGCTTTATAATCCAATTAAAAATAATGTTGAAAATAAGGATATAGTTAGTACAATATTGTTTCTTTGATAAAAAATACTTGGAAAATAATGTGTGCACTATGATGATACAGACAGACAGACAGACAGACAGACAGACAGATAGATCGATGGATGATAGGTAGGTAGGTGATAGAAGATAGATAGATAGATAGATAGATAGATAGATAGATAGATAGATAGATAGATAGACAGACAGACAGACAGACAGACAGACAGACAGACAGACAGACAGACTTTTGTAGAACAAAGCAACAAAAGGAAAGTAATTTGATATGCTTCTTAAGATTAAAAAAATATGGATTTTAATTTAGGACAAAATAACAAAAAATTATTGATTTTATTGCTGCAGAATATAGTCTTCTGTTAGGCAGCCCAGTTAGACAAATTCAGAAAGATAAGGTCTAGCAAAGGTTACTGAACAGAAAAAAAGAATCAAACCAGCTACAAAATTTACTGAAATGCCTCGGCTGTTGTCTCTTCCTTACTAGTTGCTCTCAGTAGTGTTTTCATAGCATTGGATGAAGGCACCTTTTCTGAGATCTGGAAGCCCAAATCCAGTTTATTTATAAAGCACACTGTAAGACATCTGTTCATTCTGGCTTTTAAACTAGTAGCAGATTTATTTCTGACAAAGTAGTCACCAGCTAGTTGCACAGAACACTGAAATTTTGGCTGATAGAAGAGTTTAGGGTTTTTAAATTATTCTTCCAGCTTTTTCCTGGTTTTTCCATGGTTAAAAAATGCTTATGATGAAAGCATCATTGCTGGCAAAGTTAGACAAACAACATTGATACTTTGCAAATAATGTCGTTTTAGAAGTTCCCAAAATTACAACAGAGAGTCCTGTTATCAAAAAGAATATAATAAAATTGCTCATTCTGTTTTTAAATAATTATTTATTTTATGTGTGAACTTTTTTGTTCTTTGGCAAATACCCAAAGCAGCTAACAAAATTTGAAAAACCAGAAAGTGAAATATAATGTTTGAAACATACAGTAATATAATTTATTTAAGATAAATTTAAAAATGCTCATGAATTATGCAGACGTGAAGCATTCAACCTATTTTCAGGTAAAATTATACCTTTGTTTGTGTTATATCTAAGGTTCCATTACATATACTACTATGTAATCTGCATTATCATTATTATCATTATTATTATTGGTTAATCAGTAGTGAGATTCATAGTCTTTGAGGCTGGTTAATAGCTCAGCAGCTCGAGTCCTAACCAAGGACCTAGGAACTGTTAAGGTATCGTTGGAGGATGTAAGCTGTCATTATTCATTATCATTATTATATTATTGTTGTTGTTGTTGTTGTTATCCATGCAATTCTTTATTTTACGTATTAAAAAAATCCAAACTGCTGTGCGCCAATGCCAATAAAATATTTAAATATTTCCACATAAAACAATGGAGGTTGAATCCAAATATTCTCTATTTCATGGAGGCAAAGAATCTGGGCTCCTGTAATCTGCATTCTTGAGTTTTAAATGATTCCTTCCATTTTTACTTTGAGTCAAGCTAAAACCATACAGTGTTTTAAGTTACCAGACACCAAATAAACAGACTCTCAGTAAAGTGATGATGCTTTGAACTCAAACAAAAATCCCCACTTAGTTGCAAAATCTGAATATAAACTTCAGTAGATATGGGCATCTGTAACAAACAGACCTACTGCAGATGTCTCAAAAAGCAAATGCTGTTTAATTTCACAGATGTATAGACTCAAAATGACACTACAGCCCAGCTTCACAACTGCATTAAGATGCCTTATAATTTATTATAAAACACTTGCATGGAGGGAGAGATCTAACTGTCTGATGAAGATGCCAATCCCTTTGGGTATATCAGCATACCATACCCGTAAAAAAAAAAAATCTTCTCATTAGCCTGGCTCTGGAAAGCGATAGCAGGACAGGATAGTTTTGCATAGCTAGTGAGTGTTTCCGTTCTGTATGTTTCTGAATACAACACAGGCTTTTAAGAGAGATTTCTAACTTGCAATAAATTGCTTACCCTAGAAGAAACGGTGCACTTGGCAGGGCCAGCTACCTCCCACCACATCTGATTAATCAACAGCTCTGTCCTACAAAGCTCAATGCCCTGGTGTTTCAAGAAATGCAGAATCATCTCTTGGGTGGGCAGCTAGATTTTTGCTCTCTTTTGATCTTCCTTATGATAGCATTATCATTGTGTAAATCTCCATCCCTGTGGTGTGTGTCTCATAATTAATCTCAATAGAACTCCCTCATTACATTGTTCTTATTTATTCATATAACTCTTTCGTTGACCTTTCCTGTTCTGGGCTTTTTTGTGGTTTATGACTGTTGGCTGAGGTACAAAATGTAAGCAGGGATTCTTTTTTACAAAAGCCAACTGATATCACCTGCCCTTCTGGTAGCCCACCCTATGATGGCTTCTTGATCATTAAAAGTTGAGGGGATGACATGTTTTTCTAAGCTTTACCCATTTTCATTTCCCATTTGTCTGATTCGTTTTCTTGAAATTATAACTTTTTCCTGAATCAGAAGTATTTGGAGAGCAACTTCAGACCCGCTGCTACATATACTTTTGCACTTAATAGTTTTTATTAATTCCAATTGTATCCATTGGGGGAGACTCCTAATTGTGCACCAGTTGCGCCCTTACTTGAACCAAGATGCCCTACACATTGTTACTCATGCGCTGGTCACCTCCCGTCTTGACTACTGCAATGCTCTCTACCTAGGGCTGCCCTTGAAAACCACTCGAAGGCTTCAGCTGGTGCAGAATGCAACCGCACGGGTTGTGATGGGAGTGTCCTGACACACCCATGTTACACCCCTCCTGCTCGACCTGCATTGATTACCAGTTGCCTTTCGGGTGAGGTTCAAGGTGCTGGTTATTACCTACAAAGCCCTTCATAGCCTAGGCCCGGGATATTTGTCGGACCCCCTGCAGCCAATGACAATTCCCAATCGCCTGGTGCGTTCCCACAGACAGGGCCTCCTCACGGTGCCGTCAGCCAGACAGTGTCGGCTGGTGAACCCCAGAGAGAGAACTTTCTCTGTGGGTGCACCCACCCTCTGGAACCAACTTCCTTGGAGCTCCAGATGGCCCCTGACTTTCACTCATTCCACCGCAATTTGAAGACCTTGTTGTTCCACAGCCTGGACTGATGGGGGGGGGGGGTTCTTAATGAATTTTAAATTGTTTTAAATTGGAATTTTAATTTTGTATTGTCTTTAATGAGGAACTGTGCATCTCTACCATTGTGAACCGCCCTGAGTCCTTGGAGATAGGGCAGCATATAAATTGCATAATAAATAAATAAATAAATAAATAAATAAATAAATAAATAAATAAATAAATAAATAAATAAATAAATAAATAAATAAATAAATAAATAAATAAATCAGAACAGGCATAAAGAGAGTATATATGCATGTATTAAATTTATAAACCGCCTCCATATTAAAGACCACAAGTGAGCTATAAGAGCAATAGGAACATAGATAAGACACATGCAATAAATACGATAAAACAAAAACATATGTTTACATAATAATAACAACTATACATCATAAATCCGCTAAAATAGCGATAGCCCATTATATATTTATAACTAAGATTAATGTAAAGAAACAGGAAGTAATTCTTATAATAAAACTCATTTTGAAAGCAGTTTTACCAATTACAGATACGTTCAGAGCAACAAATATAAGGGGAGAATTTATATCATCCAAAAAAAGCAACTCATGGTGATCACAAAATTCTATAAATAATCCAGCCAGTCTTTTTCTGAACAAAAGAATTTACATTCAACAAGTTATTATCGGGAGGGTCCCAATACTCCCATGTTACACTTCTCCTGTGCAACTTGCATTGGCTACTGGTTGCCCTCCGGGTGAGATTCAAAGTGCTGGTGATGACCTATAAAGCCCTACATGGCTTAGGCCCAGGATATTTGTTGGACCATCTGCAGCCAGCAACAGCTGCCCATCGCCCAGTATGTTCTCACAGGGAGGGCCTTCTCCGGATGCTGTTGGCTACATAATGCTGGCTGGAAGCCCCCAGGGGCAGAGCTTTCTCTGTGGTGCTCCCACTCTTTGGAATCAACTCCCCCTGGAGCTTCAGTTGACACCTGACCTTCGCATCTTCCGCCGCGAATTAAAAACATGGTTGTTTACATCACCCAACCTGGACCGAGGGGGTTGATTATTTTAGTGGGTTTTAATATATGTTTTAAATTATATATTTATATATTTGCATACTTTGTGTATGTATTCTATGTTTGTTGGGTTTGTTTTTTATTTGTTGTGAGCTGCCCTGAGTCTACGGAGATAGGGCAGCATACAAATTGCATAAAATAAATAAATATTATGTTCAATTATGTTCAACAGGTTATGACTGCCTTTCTTTGTCCTTCAATTATGCAGGATATGTTTGAGATGTGCACATTGCAAGCAAAAGTTGATCTTGGCTATATTAAAAAGCTTAAGAGGTATTTTTCTTATACTTCAGAGTGAAACAAGTAGCGGACTTTCCAGCTATGTGGGCATTTTTTTACTTAGTTCTTGATTTCATAAATTGTCTAACCAGTTGTCAATGCTATGCAACTGTCCTGCTGTTGAATGTTTACTTAGAAATTTAAGAAAATGACAAGGATTTTAAGAGCAGCGGCTGGATAGTGTATCCTATTTTCCTGATAGCATTTGTACTGTAAATGTACAGAAAGAAAATAAGTTCATGTCTCCAAATCAAATAAATCTATTTCTTTTTTTAATATTTGAGTATATTATTATGGATTCCATTTTTCTAGGGATATTTGCTTTGGTAAGCAAATCCATAAGAATGTAAGATTGCCTAGTGAAATGAAGTCTGTATTTTAAGATAGTCCATATGAAAACAAAAGGTGCAATTTATTTTACTATTTGTATCTAGTTTTATGTCTCACTTTTAATACAGCAGTTCAAGGTGAGTATTTGTGCACTATCTTTCTCACAGTCACAACTCTGTAAGGTAGGTTAGGGTTGATGGTTTATTTATTAGATTTTTGTACCATTTTTATTTATTTATTTATTTATTTATTTTATTTTTAATTTGATTTATATGCCGCCCTTCTCCGGAGACTCAGGGCAGCTTACAATGCGTTAAGCAATAGCCTTCATACTTTTGTATATTTATACAAAGTCAACTCATTGCCCCCACAAACTGGGTCCTCAATTTACCCACCTTAGAAAGGATGGAAGGCTGAGTCGAACTTGAGCCTGGCTAGGATTGAAGTCACAGAAATTACAGGCAGCTGGTGTTAATTGCTGCCTTTAGTAGGAGGCATTAGCCCCCTACGCTACACAGGCTCGGTGTAGCGGTTATTACTTTATAAATAACTCAAGATAACAAATATGCCCAATATTCCTCCTTTCTCTTATTTTTCTCCACAACAGCAACTCTGTCAGGTGAGTTTGGCTGAGAGAGAATAACTGGCAAAGTTACCTAGCTGGGCTTTCATGCCTATGGCAGGACTAGAACTCACAGACTCTTGGTTTCTAGACCCACTTTAACCCTATTACACTATTGGTCCTTTCTGATTGTCTCTCAGTAATTATTCAAAGCAGGAGTGGGTTCTAAATTTTTTTACTACCGGTTCTGTGGGCGTCGCTTATTTTGTGGGCATGGTTTGATGGTCATGTGACAATTCTTTAGGATTTAGCAGAGGTACTGGTCTACTAGGCTTTTAACTGCTTGCAGACCTGTACCGGTCTACCCATTTATTTTTGCAGACACCAGTCTACTCATTGTTTCCTTTTAACGCTGATCAGCTGTAGGGCATCCTTTTGAAGCCCCATGGCAAGAGTTTAAGCAGTTTTTTTCCCTCTAGCCATCAGCTGGGACTCAGGAGGCAGCAATGGATTGGAGATGAGGCCAAATAAAAGGTAAGAATAATGTGGGTGGGGGGGCGAGGGGGCGGGGGCGGTAGAACTAGTTCGGTGACATCATATCGCCACCGTTACCGGCTCCCCAGAACTGGGCCAAACCGGGAGGAACCCACCACTGGTTCAAAGTCAGCTAATGAGTTCCTGTGATTGAGGATGGCCTTGAACCTGGATATCCTTGATACCAGTCCAACATCTTCATTATTAAACCACTATGGTTCTCAATCAAGCAAAGTAAGGGGTGGATGTTAGATTTGGAATAAAGAAGGTGAAGTGAACTTATCATTAGACATATGCTTAGGTCCCAAATAGTATCTCTCAACCCATAGATTCCAATTACATGATTTTTTTTTCTGTGTCTTTTTTTTAACACTGTGATTCCAGATACCTATGTAGAATGATGAAGTTTCAAGTTAATAAAAGGTTTTTCCAAACTCTGAAATGTGCTGCCATGTTGCTTTCAAGAGATAGACTGCACTGGAAGATTACATTAAAGTCCATCATGCTGTTCTCTTTTTCAGTGATAATGGTTTCGCAATATCAAGTTGGGAAGGCAAATGACATTTCCCCATTGAAATACATAATTTGACTTTTGTGTTCCTTATTTTGCACTGCAGTGACATGTTCCGGAGTGTCCCCAAGGACCAGTATTCCTGCCAAGCAATGCAAGACATCATACATAATATTAGTAATTACAATATAGTCACAGATGGATGGACATATGGGCAAAGGTCTCCTTTAAGCTCAATAATATTACTCCAGTTTATATCTGCTTTCCTTTGTCTACAAGTTTTTAGTTCTGGAGAAAAATAGGCAAATGAAATGGAGGGACCAAATTACACAAAGAAAGAATTTTTTTAAATCTTTATTGTAAACACACAAAGTGACACCCTCCATGTTCTTCACTAATTATGTATCAACCTATTACCCCTCTTTTCAGAAACTGAACATTTAAAAAATGGTTTATTTAGTGCCGATTACTCTTTGTATTCTTAGACCTTCATTAAAGCAATTCATTGTTTATAAATAATCTGTACATATTACAAATCCGATATACTAGCAATCAATTTCAATTTTATGTGAGGTCACAAAAATATTCTTTCTGAGTTTAATCAACCTTACTTCTGAAATCAAACACAATTTCAGATGTGACTACTCTCTATCAAATGACAGAACATGTAAGGACCTGCCCCACCTGGTCTCTCAAGAAAACAAAGGTTTTGACTCCATTGAGTTAAATCAAAATAATTTATACTGAGAATTTATACTGAAAGAAAGTGGATTCAATAAAGTCAGGTGGAATCTGAAGGTCCCGTGCAAAGCAGAAAGTAATTCTTTCATTTCCCCAAACCCAACCCTTCTGACTAGTCCACCAGCAGCCAATGTATGCTACAAGAATGTTTTGAGAATGCTGAGGTGCTAAACAGATAACAGGTCACTCTCAGAGCATGACGGCCTTGGAACCAGCTGCTCCGTCTCTGAAGACAATCCCCCTCCCTAATTCCCAAGCAGCTACAGCAAAAGCAAAAGCATGCAAAAAATACTAGCCAGCCTTCCTCCCTCCCTTCCAGCAAAATGGCAGGACACAATGATTCAATCCATAATATCATACACAGAGGTGAAATGGTCCTGGTTCGGATCGGATCGCCTGATCCGGTAGTGATGATGGCGGGTGGTTCGGAGAACTGGTAGCAAAAATCCCTGCTCCCCCCATGCCCAGCTGAGCCACAGGATCATCAGAGGCTTTTTTTTTTTTTTTTTTTACTTTTAAAAGCATTTTTTCTACAACCTGTTCTGATGAAAAAAATGTTCGTGTGGCTCAGCTGGGATCATCAGAGGCTTTTCAAAACATTTTTTTCTGCAACGTCTTGGCCGAAGAGGTGGTAAAAAAGATGCTTTGAAAAGTCTCTGACGATCGTAGCTGAGTTTCCTGATCGGCAGAGACTTTTCAAAGCATTAGAAAAAATGCTCTGAAAAGTTAAAAAAAAAAGTTGGTCACACCCACCCAGTCACATTACCCACCACCACCAAGCTACACCCACAGAACTGGTAGTAACAAATTTTACATTTCACCCGATCATACAGGAGAAAAACAAGTTAGACATTAGCATTTTCATCTTATCCATGATCAGCTAGTACATAGCAATTTTATCAGCTTCTATGGGAAATACACAAACATGTCATTCTACCATAAGGTGTTTCTTTTAGAAGCTTATGATATACATAATCACTAAGGTTAAATATTGATGACAATCAAGTCTCAAAGAGGAAAACAGGGTTTTGGAATATTGGTGGGTGCTCAAACTTCTATAGTCTTGGAATTGCTGAAGGTTGCCATACAAAGCCTGGAAAAGATGCTGCTTCTTTAATGAATGTCCAAAGAGGTGATATGCACATATATGTGCACTTTGAATCACCTGTCTCCCTTTGAATCCAGATCAGTACCCAACCCTATTAAGCAGGAATGTTGCCTTCGCTATCATGTTTTTGTGAGGATTAATTAAGAGATTGAGTTAGAACTAACATGTTGTGAGCTCCCATGTTAACGTAATTTAGATTATGAAAAATGTATATCCTATTCTGTCATACGCTAATATTTTAAGCAGACATCTGGTGATCTCTGGTCTACAGTAGCTGCTTCACTATTGCTGGGGCAAAGGACAGAGAGCGCCTTCAAAATTATCCTGCTCAGAAGGAAGACATGCCTTGATAATTTTTTGATATCCATCTTCTAAAATGTTTTTCTGGTTGGCAAACATGACCTTTTCTGCCAGCAGACAACTGCAACCATAATGGTCAGGACATCAGCGGAGCAAATGACCTATTTAACTATTTAGTGACTCCTTACTTCTAAGGAGTTATTGTTATACTAGTTTTGCATTTCAGATTTGCTGAGAACAAAACACAAAAAAAATATATACTTCATTTTCCTTGAACTAATGCACAGTAATCACCATGTTAGAATTCAGTTCCATTTGCTTGCTTACTTGTTTGTTTATCCATCGCATTCCAGTAAATTTCTCCAACATTTAAAAGCATTAATACTGTTTCAATTCTGCTTCTTCCAAGTCCAATCTTCGCTTCCATAAAGTGCCACAGGGAAAACCAAAAACCATTTCCTGCACAATACTGATCTTTGTAGATAAGACACATCCTAGGATATCTTCTATGGCTTTCATTGTTATCCAACGAAATGCTAGTCAACATTGTATTTCTCAACTTGCTTGTTCCTTTTTTTTTTTTTTTTTTTTTTTTTGTCAAATAATATTCAGGTCTAAAAGGCAGAACCTGTTCACTACTTTACTGTCCTTGTTGTTAATTTTATGCTTGGTTGCTATATAGGTTATTAGTTTGGTCTTCATAATAACTAATTGTACAAACTGGAGGATCAATGAGAGAGAGTAAGACAAGTTTTAATGCTTCTTTAATAAACTCCTTCAAAGAGCTTATTTCTAAAAAAAACCCATTATGATAGTTGCCATAATTTGGCCACCATTTTGATGGATGGCACCTCTTAGCATTCCAGAGTCTATTCAGCTGAAGAGTTCTTAGCCAATGATAGAAAACGAAATTAGAAAAATATGTTAGATCCTTTTTGCAAAAGCCAGACATAAAAAAGAAATCCTCATGAAAACATGTGCCACAACTGAATCTTAAGGAGTAGCAATTTGACATGAAATTCCCTCATCTAACTTATCCCTACATATAAAAATTTAAAAAGGAAAATTGAGGAAAAGATAACAGCCGCACATACAGATTTGCCAATAAAATTAGTAGTCAGTTTGATTGTGTTTAAAGTTCTTGGATTAAGTGTGTTGGGAGATGGAATGGTAAGAAAGAAATAAGAGCAGAAGCTATATCCAGATGGATTGTGTTAAATCCATTTCTTTTTTAAAAAACAACACTATCCTTCTCTCTAGAATATGGGAGATAACTGAAAGAAGCTACTCTGGGGAAACTGACAGTTACATCATCTCAAATATCACATATCTATATATATTTTAAAAAAACCTCTCCAATGACTGAACCCATTTTCCTTGCAGTTTTGTTGAATGGTAAAGGTACAAACTAGTTTTTACTATTGTAAAATAGGATTTGTATGGAAAAGATTTTTTTGAAGAAGAAAAGATGATTTGAGCTATTGTGACTGTTCTGCATAGTGTCAATTGATCATATGCCTTAGTTGACACTTGTTGCCATACCAATATATAGGAATAGATGTATATACATGTAGTCATTGACTTATGTCCACAATTGAGCCCAAAATCTCTGTTGTTAAGTGAACTGTTGTAAGTCAAGGACTACTTCATTGCAGCAGAGAGATTCAACACTTTCTCCAATTTTCCTGTCACTGGAAAATATGAAACTCTTGGCTGTTTTGATTATAGGAACTAAAAAAACTACTTCAGTGGTGCTCTGTTTTCACTTTAGCATAACATGGAACAAAATTAGAGAACGAGCTGGCTCATCTGTCAAATTTAAAGTTGTGTCAAAACAACAACAAAAAAAAGTCCTCACTTTTTTGGGAGGGAACAGAGATATATCCTTTAATGGAAAAACTATAGGGATGAAAAGAGTGCTGATATCCATATCTTCTGATTTTACATTGCCATCAGCCAAGGTTATATATTGGCTTAATGAAATAGATTTATAGTATTTAGCCATAGAACTTAGTAAGCCTTAGTTCATGAATCTGAGCTCTTGTTAAAGGAGGCATTCATCTGAATGAAAAGGATGGTATTTTTGTTGTAATGGAGTTGTGCTTGCTTTACTGCCCGAGAGAAATGAGAACTAATAGGCTGATGTAGAAAATAGTTACTATGTATTCTGGCATATACCTCTTCTAATTCTTCCTGTAGCTGTTTTGTCAGTCTGCTGGTAGGCTGTGCAATAATAAATCTATGGTTTGGTTTTCATAAGTTCATCGACCCCAAATGAATAATCAAGACCTGTTGGGAAACATGGATTTAGTCTCTCTCTTAGCTGTGACTTCCCAGATATTTTATGCAGCACTGATATAAATATCAGCATCAGGAAGTAGAAATTGTTATAATTTACAGGAATCTGATCCCCTCTCCAGGTTTTCTTTCCATTTAAATACCAATCTCAAATGCTAGTATCTTATATTTGGCACTTGGAAGATTAGAAATTATTTTGGGATACCAACCAAGGAGGCTTCTTCCCCTTAAACTGACAGAGATATTCTTAGTTCAGTTGATAAAATGGTCACAGTTGCAGTTAAAGCCATGAGTTGAGTCCAATATACTACAGAATTCACCAACACCAATTCAGAAAATATGAATAAATAGAGTTTAATGGGATCATTAATGTGTCCCTTTGACTTCTGAGACTTCTGTTTCTGATCTCACCAACAATGCTAATATTTGTTGTATGGGATATATTACTTTAAAAAACAAATATTCAATTATTGTATCAATTTGCATTAGCCCTATGAAAGTTCTAGCATAATAACATAAAGCAGAAATAACAGCTCATAGCTTGAGTTAAAAGTATTCTTTGATATCACTTGCATTTAAGTGATGCTATCATCACACTTGTTAACCGACAGAACTCTTGGTCTAATTTTAGGCTGATTTATTGACAGAGAGAGAGAGAGAGAGAGAGATGTATTGATTTACATGTAAAACTGGCTGTGCATAGGCTTTCACATTTAAAGAAAGGGATCTTTCTGCATAACCTACATAATCATCAGATTGCATTTCACCTTATGGAGGTAATGGCAGTTGGAATAAGGGTCAACTGTCTTGGGCTATGAATCCTTCCAGTATGTTTAGTTTGGGAAACCAGGCCTTTTATGGTTATGGTTATGGTATATAATATTATGGTTACAATATTATTACATATTTAACCATCTTATTGTTTTAAAATAATATATGCCACATAACAAATACTGGCATTTTTCCAATCTTCTTATAAATTGGTTTTGCCATCACAAATGTTCTAAGGTTATAGAAACAGGAAGGAAAGTCCCAGATAACTGAAATACTTTGAATACTGGTGTATTGTCTTTAATATTGTCCAGTCCTGCATGATGAGGTACAGTATATTGGTATGATGATAGTGACATAGACCAGAACATATCTTGAAACCTAAATTCTTGGATTTTCTTTCATTAATTCTGTCAGATCTTGGGTTAATTTTAAGAACTGGAGGAGGACTGCTTAAGAGGGTTACAGTGGGAGCTAGCTAATGAGAAGTTTCTTTCTCCTTCTGCTTGTGGCAGTGGTATCCAACCTTGGCAACTTTAAGATCAATGGATTTCAACTTCCAGAATTCTCCAGCAAGCCATGCTGTCTGGAGAATTCTGGGAATTGAAGTCCATAAGTATTAAAGTTGCCAAGGTTGGGCATTCCTGATTTACAGTTCTGATATCTTTAGAATGGGGACAAAATAAAACAATCTTTGAAATCATTATCTTGAACAAGAGTTTAAAATAAGATTGGAAGTGACATTTACCCCTTGTTGGAGAATCAAATCTTATAACCCTGGATGAAAGTCTCACAATGTTTTTTTCTCCTTAAGCTTATATACTTTTCCAAATCTTTAAAACTAAATATCCCTTTTAAAAAACCAGCCTTGACTTCACTTGGTTTTCTCTCTTCTCGTGCATTTATCTTCTGAAGTTGACATTGTACAAAATCAAATGTGTATATCTTTATACTTCTTAAGTGGACACGTTGACAAACTCTTCTTCTTGACTTGATAAAGCTCTTTTCCCCTTGTATTGATAAGCAATCACCATTTATCTTACAAGTAGGCATTTGCCCTACAACTCATGGTGAATTTTGCATCCTCTGAGACTCAAAATAACAAAGAAACTTTTACCAGCTTCATGGATTTCTGACCTAATCAATGACAAAGTAGTGCAGTGCACACTGTATTAAAGCAAGCACAGGAATTTTGAAAAACACACATCCATTTAAAGCATTTTAAAAATATATGTTGTGTGAACTTGACCATTAAACTAATAATGTGCAGAGAAACAATTTGTGTAGAATAAAAATATTGAGAGGAAGGGTATCATTGTGTAAAATTTGAAACATTATCTAGAGCTGATTTTTTCCCCATTATAAAAAGGTAATCTATGAACCTATAATTGTCCTGTTTCAAACAGATATAATTTCTCTGGTTTTTTTAAGAGTACAGCATCTTCATATATTCATAAGATTGTAGTCATAACTCTATTACGTTAATAATCATTATGTATCCTTCCGTCTCTTTCCAACTTAGTGATAAGCAAAAATTTACCTTGATGGAATGTAGGAATTTAGAAGTAACCCTGGAGAAGATATGAAAGAAACGTTAAAGAGGGGAGACGAAGGAACAAGCCATTAAGAAAGGACTTGAAGAAGGAATTCTACAGTTCAGAGACTGAAGTAAGGATGAGAAAGAAACTCAAAATAACCCTGAGTTGATGTTTTCAGTATAATATGGAACAGAGAGATACTAAGATGTGCTTTCAAAATATAATAAAATAGCATCTCTGGAATTCCCAGAGTGTCTGTATCTTGACCTGGCCTATCTCCAAAACACACGTATCTGGTAATGGAATGACTTTCTTTAGATGTCCATTAGAATGGTCATTCTCCATTGAAGTCCATTCCACCCATCAAATTTACATATTTTCATCAGCATCATATTTTGGGACTAATCTATTGTATTAAAAAAAAAATTGGCGGAGGAAGATCATTCATTAATGATTGTATGCCACCTAGAGCCACCTTCAGGCAAGAAGGGCAGCATGTAGGTTGAACAAATAAATACATAAATTTATATTAATTGAAATGAAAGAGATACCTGTCAGGCATCAAAATTACTAACTTTTCAGTCTACCTAGAGTTGAATGAGAGAGGTCAATTAGAATCTTCCAGTTAGAAGGTTAACATAATAATCACTGCATAATTCTTCATAACTAATGAAGCAGTTACCAACTGATATGGTATGAATTAATAAATTTGAATATAAAACACAAAATCAAGACACTTGATTTATTTAATATATAAATTATTTATATATATATATATATATATATATATATATATATATATATATATATATATATATATATATATATTTCCTACAAACCACAGGATCTGCTGTTCACTGATTTCCTACTGACAATAGGAAAGAGCCAGGGATCAATTTCATTCCACTGAGCTGAGTGCATTAAAAAAAGTGGTTTTCCACTTAATGTCAATAGCAACAGGATCTCTAAAAAGAAGCAAAAAACAAAAACAAACCAAACACCATTATTAGTTTCCCTTCCCTCCAGTAATTTAGTATGGATTCTTTATTTCCTGTTGCACTTAAGAGAGGAAACCAGCAATTTGCAGAAGGATAATTGGACAAAAAAGGAACAAAACCTATTTCTCCACTCACCAACCCTATTCAGCTGTATAATCTAAGTGTGTTGGCTGTCTATACAGTTGTCTACACAAATATACATGCATGGGTCTACTCCTGAAGCAACAGTCATTGCAAAATTCAGGACTAAAATTGTCCCTCATCTTTCATACACAGGGAACTTCTCAGCCTGGTTTTTCATAAGGAAGTAACTGATCCAAGTCAATTGTAGGCAGTGGTAAAATCCAAATTTTTTACTACCGGTTCTGTGGGCTTGGCTTGGTAGGCGTAGTGTGGCTTGGTGGGTGTGGCAGGGGAAGCATATTGCAAAATCTCCATTCCCACCCCACTCTGGGGCCAGCCAGAGGTGGTATTTGCCGGTTCTTCCACTACCGGTTCTCCAGAAGCTGTCAGAACCTGCTGAATTTCATCCCTGATTGCAAAAACACAACCAAGTGTTGTGTTTTTGCTGCTGTCAACTGCATCTGATCTGGAATTAGCTCCTAAAAAAGTATGTTAGTTTTCCTCTCAGAAATTGCAAAAATTGCAAAATTCCGGGGGATTTTACATGTCTGGATGCATTTTTCATTTGCTTAGTATAAAATGAGTTTTTAAAAGTTAACATTCATTTTAACAAATGCAAATGTTTATTTGATAGATTCAGTTCCATCTGTTATACGTTATACACACACACTATTAGTAACTCATAAATTTCACTAACTCAGTGGGTTCATAATACAATATAATACATCTAAGGAATTTTATAGTCCCTATAATATTACTATAATGCTTGTTCACAGATTATTTCTATTTTATTTTTTCCTCTCCAAGAAAAGCACTGTATTTTGGGGTTCATTTGATCAAAGCTCTGGGCAGCCAATGATAGATAACAATTTCATATGAAATCGTTATACATACACAGGTTAAACAATAATCTATATTCCTAGTTAGAAATATTGAAAAAGTATAATATCCTCTTGGTCCTGAAAATAAATCCATGCAGCTCTATCAATAAGAACACATTGTTTCAGTTTTGATTGAAAATGTTTTATTGCAGGAAACATTGACAACCTCATAGAACTGGAAAAAAATAAATAAAATGCAACTAAGTAAGAATCTCCTTGTCCTGTACTTGTATTGAACTGTATCTTTTGATCTAGTCAGGTCAAAACAGCAAAGACATAGATGATTACACTGAAATATTTCCAAGGCATCTTAAATTTGTAGAGGACAGAAAGAAGTGCAGCAATTGGAGCAGACTACTCTCCTTATATCAGTATAAAGGGGAAAACACTATTTTTAATGTCTAGCAAGAAATGTGAGTGGAGATCATGTTCCCAGTAGGCTGAGAATGGCATTACCTGTTCTTGCTCTTCTTAAAATGATAGCTGGCTTGAACCTAGGGTAAAGGTTCCCCTCGCACATATGTGCTAGTCATTCCCGTCTCTAGAGGGCGGTGCTCATCTCCATTTCAAAGTCGAACAGCCAGCGCTGTCCGAAGATGTCTCCATGGTCACGTAGCTGGCATGACTAAATGCCAAAGATACACGGAACACTGTTACCTTACCACCAAAGGTGGTCCCTATTTTTCTACTTGCATTTTTTACGTGCTTTCGAACTGCTAGGTTGGCAGAAACTGGGACAAGTAACGGGAGCTCACCCTGTTATGCCTGACCCTACAATGGGGAAATGTGAAACAATCCTAAGTATCATTAGGTTATATCTATCTGATAATAAATCCCTACTTTGAACCATGTATTGGGACTAAACCAAGATTTATTACAGGGGTCAAATGCTCCCGGTTCGGACTGGATCGCCTGATCCAGTAGCAATGTCGGCAGGTGGTTCAGAGAACCGGTAGCAAAAATCCCTGCATCCCCTCCCTCCCCATATGCTCAGCTGAGCTGCGTGATCATCAGAGGCTGTTTTTTTTTTTACTTTTGAAAGCATTTTTTTCTACAACCTCTTCAGCTTAAAAAATACTTTTAAAAGTAAAAAAAAATAAAAGCCTCTGATGATTGCGCGGCTCAGCTGGGATCATTAAAAGCTTTTAAAAGCATTTTTTTTACAACCTCTTCAGCCAAAGAGGTTGTAGGAAAAAAAATGCCTTTAAAAGCCTCTGGCAATCCCAGCTGAATTGCCTGATCGTTAGAGGCTTCTAAAAGCATTTTCTTCTGCAACCTCTTCAGCCGAAGAGGCTATAGGGGAAAAAAATCCCTTTAAAAGCCTCTGGCGATCCCAGGCAACTCTGGCTGAGTTGCCTGATTGTCAGAGGCTTCTAAAAGCATTTTTTTTCTGCAACCTCTTGGGCTGAAGAAGCAGTAGAGGGGAAAAAATGCCTTTAAAAGCCTCTAGCAATCCCAGCTGAGTTGCCTGATTGTCAGAGGCTTCTAAAAGCATTTTTTTCTGCAACCTCTTTGGCCAAAGAGATTGCAGAAAAAATGCTTTTAAAAGTTTTTTTTTAAAAGTTGGCCACACCCACCCAGCCACATTGATCCACCACCACCAAGTCATGCCCACAGAACCAGTAGTAACAAATTTTAGATTTCACCCCTGATTTATTGAATGATTATGGATCTTCCAGCTCCAACAATATAAAGAAACGATGGCTTCAGAATGTGTTATGCAATTTTCTACAGTACCTAATTTTATTCTGTGAAGATTGCATTCCGATAAACTTTTATTATGTTATTGACGCAATATAGTTATTTAAAGTAAGGTAATGTTGGCTAACCAAATACACAATAAACTTAGGCAACTAGATTTTATATTGTATTTGGACTTACTGGTTATGTTGTTAGAGAGAAACACAATCCTGAATTAACAGTCTAATCAACCATTAACAAACTGAACAACATTTCACGATATGTAAACTGTTCAAATTATATTTAGATTACTATTTTTGTACTAGAGTTGCATGCCACTCAATCGTATAAAAACTTAAGCATTATATAGACCTCCAAAACAGTAATGAATTTAAAACAGTATAATAAAATAACTTCATAATTAATAAGAACTCCCGTGATTGGGAACAAGCATAACACCATTCCTATCAGGAGAGACTAAACATTTCTTTCTATTTATTTCTAATTATGTTTTATACTTTGGTCTGTTTAATAAAGTAGTAAGCTTCCATTATAGCATACAACGTGTTATCATTTTTTTCTGCACTAAAAAAATACAATTAATTTGCTTTCCTCTGAATGTTCAGATGCTTCAGAAGTTACCCAGAGGACGCAGTGAATCCTTCGGGAGACCCAGCATATCATATTCAACATAGACTTTCCGTCATCTACATAATTTATGTTTTACTGCATAATTTTCCTTTTTAATGTGTTTCCTATGTGTGCAAGAGATAATGGAGAACTCAGCTTCCTAACCCCTAAAATGCAGATGGAAGTTATTTCTACTTTTGAGTTCTTCTAAGAAAGAGACGGAACTTACTTCTAACTAGTCTTGCTTCTTGCAATCTGCTTTAATTCTTATGAAATGCTAGGAAGGAAGAGAACTCATGAGGGATTCTTTCATATGCAACAAACAACACTGAGGAAAATTAAGATGAGGAAAAATACCGAAGGTTCAGGAACCTTTTTGAAACGGAACAGAACCTGGACTGTTTTCACAGACTTCTGGGTATTTACCAGAGTCTTTGAGGAATAAAGTTAAAATGTTAATGCTTTTAAACTGTTCCTAATCCTCTCTTTGGTTTGAAATGAATGAGCAATTTTAAAATGGTTTCTTAGCCAGCAGCATAACTTAAATTCAACTTGCTTCTTCATTGTAAAAAAAAAAGAAAAAAGACCATTATTTTAATAATAATAACAATAACAACAACCATAGCCACAACAGAAAAAATAATAATTGAGAATTAGGTTTTGTGGCATGAAAAATACATTATTTGGTCATTGATAAACCACTAGTGGATTAAGTTATTTCTTTTTCCAGGTACCAATGCCCAGATCCTTATGCATACATATTATATGCATGAATGAGACTGAGCATTTAGTTGTGGACAAATCCAAGACCTGAATTCAGGGGGAACTGACACATTCAATTAAATTACTGTGAAAATCTCTAGTGTTATACCATTTTCGGCCATGGGGTCTACTTGTTTATGCCTTTTTACATTATGCCTTTCTACATAACTATTCTAGTTATGGAAAACTGCAGTATGAAGCAATAGTGTATCACTTTAGCATAGCACCACTTTTGAAAACTGTAGAGCTCCAGGTGCATAAAATTTATCAAAATAGGATCTCTTATTTGTGCACCTAGGAATCTTACAATATTTCAGAAAGATACTAGGGTTGTGCAAATGTAGCAATTTACAGTGCGTGCAAGGTATTTTTTACCTTCTGTAGATTGTATGCAAGTCCTGGAATGCACAGTTGGCATAAGGAACATGTGCTTTTCAAGCTTCAGGTATATGTTGGAATGGTTCACAGAATCACCCTACATACGAAGATAGATCATATAATGCAGATTGCCACTGAAGGCTGCCTACAAATGCAAGTTCCCAATGCAGGTTGCCTACTAAAAAAATCCATGATTTATCAAAGTAGCAAACATGTGCTTCCTTCATGGATTCCATGAAAATCCATATCATATGTGAGGTCTTCGGTATCCTGAAGCTTCATTGTTCTGATCCCACAACCATTTCAGCAAGCGATTGATACATTCAATAGGACAGATTTTCCTCATAAGATATATACATGAGGAAACAGTGTCTAATATACACATTGCCCAAGATATTTGGGACGGAGGGGGCTAAACATATTAATTATCAAGACAGTGTAACACCGAAGTCTATTTCTATGAATGCAACCCACTACCCATTGGAGAAACTGGGACAATAGTTATTTGCTCATTATTCAATTCAGTGCATCCATCTTACAAAATGTGTGATGATAGAATACAGTATGTTTCTCCTGCTTCTGAACATGTGATATCACAATTAATGAAGGGGTTGTATTTTTCATTTCTGTAAACAAGAAATGTCATAATTTTTATATTTATTGTCATTCTTAAAATTACTTAAAGCATTGATAACACTGAAAAACTTTTGGTGCTTATGATGAACCCCTTCAAACTGAATAGAAATATAATTTCAGAATGACTGTATCATGAGAAATTTGAAATTAACTTTTAATGGCTATAACGTATTTAAGTGCATAATGATTCTGACACACTGCATGAGTTTAACAGGTCCAAAAGTGTTTTACAACTTATTTTTATTTGTAGTCAGCATCTGATGCATCTCTACAGCATCCAACAATGGTCAGGGAGCACTGAAGCATGGGTGAAATGCTCCCGGTTCAGACCGGATCACCCATCCGGTAGCAATGGAGATGGGTGGTTCGGAGAACCGTTGCAAAAATTCCCCCCCCCCCCCATGCCCAGCTGAACTGCACAATCATCAGAGGCTTTTTTTTTAACTTTTAAAAGCATTTTTTCTACAACCTCTTTGGCCAAAAAAATGCTTTTAAAAGTAAAAAAAAAAGCATCTGATAATCATGTGGCTCAGCTGGGATCGTCAAAGGCTTTTAAAAGAAAAAACCCTTTTTTTCTTTTACATGCCTCTGACGATCAAAGCTGAGTTGCCTGATTGGCAGAGGCTTTTTAAAAAACTCAGCTTGGATCACTAAACTGAGTTGCCTGATCGGCAGAGGCTTTTTTAAAAAAATAGCTGCCGATCAGGCAACTTAGCTGGGATCGTCAGAGCCTTTCGAAAGCAGAGCCTTTCGCTGAAGAGGTTGTAGGAAAAAAAATGGTTTTAAAAGTTAAAAAAAAAATTGGCCATGCCCACATTACCCCCTCCCCCACCAAGCCACGCACACAGAACTGGTAGTAACAAATTTTAGATTTCACCACTGCACTGAAGTGTTCCAGTTGCCCTGATAGCATTTTTCCATTGTGACACTATCTTGGTGAAATCTTCTCTTGAGAAGAACTGAAGAAGCTTCTTGGATGAGAAATGAAATGTTTTCAAGGAAAACCAAGAAAGTCCAGTCACCTTTTGGAAAAGCACCTTTGGGAAAACCATAACCTGGATGGTTGAGAATATCAATAGCACTTAGACTTATGTACCACTTCACAGTGCTTTAAAGCCCTCTCTAAGCAGTTTACAGAGTCAGCATATTGCCCAACAATCTGAGTCCTCATTTTACTGACCTGGGAAGGCTGGAAGGCTGACTCAACCTTGAGCCAGTGTAACTCAAACTGCTAAACTGCAGTCAGCAGGCATTTGGCAGAAGTAGCCTGCAGCGCTGCATTCTAACCACTGTTCATCTCCATAAACAACAGTACTTGGTTTATCCAAGCTGCATTCTAAGCATGTTTCTATCAACATAGCCAACTGATACTGAAGGCTGTACATTGCCACTATGTAAAAAGAAGATTTCTATAAAATGGTATGAAACAGGTTAAAATTCATGTTATTTGCATGATTAACAGCCAAAAATCTGTAAAACACTCCCAAATATAGTCAGAAAGCAAAATCTTGCAAGATAGGCAGTGATTATTAAAATAAATGCATTAGAATGATTGGTGACAACAGTCAAAAGCTGTTCTTTACATGGATATCTCCAGGAGTAAATGACAACATGTGCCTCATGATGTCATCACACAAACAATACAATTATGTAATTTACATCAAGCATGTCATGACATGATTTATTTCTCCTATGTATAAAATGGAATTATTATTAGAGAAAAAAATGGACTCTAATATAAATCAGTTACAAGCATGGAGTGAGTTTTCTTTCTACCTTATGTTCTTATGGGGATTATCTGGTGACCATACAACTTCTCATAGTCCCCTCTGTTTCCCAGAGAAGGAGAGGATCCTTATACGAAATGAGTAATTGTATGTCACCTATTCTAAAAGTAAAAGTAAGGAGGAAATGGAAATGGCTGCCTTCTGTTTCAGAAGGCAAATGCTATTGTATCTTTCTTATTTAGAAAAGAACCAGCAAAAGTAACTGAAATCTTTAAAAAAAAACTTTTTAAAAGAAATAGACACCCCTGGGCCAGCTCCTTCAACATAAAACACTACTCCCAACAGACTCACTTTACCGCACAATCTTTGTACTTGTATAAAACATCCTGCTTACATGGGAGTTTGCAAAAATGTAGTCACAACATAATGTTCTCTTAAACAAAGAGATTGGGAATCAGTCAGAGGTTTCAGTCAAGCCTGAAAATCAATTGAGAACTCAGTGAAATGAGAGTGTACTAATATCTGAGTGCCAGACAATAGCCAAGGAACTTGGTTTTGCACCAAAACTCAAGCCAATATAGAATTGCCGTAGCAATAATCCAGACTGATGCCAGGATCATGTATGTGCAGTGCCAGTAATTATTAGCCAAGAGTTTGAAAATAAAGCAGCAGATAACAACAATCTGTTATATAAAAAGAGTAATTTAAACCATGACACACAAAGGCTCATTCTCAATTATGGAAAGGATCAGGTTTAGAAGTGATGATCTATTAATAAAGAAGAAAAGTGTGCTAAACCTGATCAGAATACATTTTCTTCAGCAACTACAATTTAATTGATTATCTTGGCATAGATTGTACAAAATAAAACTGATTGGCATATATGGAAAGAATTAATACATCAAAAGATTAATCAGTGCAATTGATAGGCAGTAAAGAGCCAAAAGTACAATATTTTCTATCTATTTTTTAAAAATGAAATACAGTCGATGAAAATATATAGAAATAGAGATGTTTAATTTTCAGGTTTAGGAAATTCATCTGTAGACTTGAAACGTGCAGGTCAGAAGTAGGATCTGGGCCAAAGAGGGTTTTCTCTTGGTATAGATCTTAAGGGTGGGAATAGTCTGCCCTGACAACTTTTTTGTTTAGGGCCTCAGCTCAATAAAAAATATTAACCATACAAAAGAAAAAACTTACCATTTGTATGATGAAATGGTTTTAAGCTTTTCTGGTCTTAACCCATCTTCATCCATGGAGGCTCACTAGGTGACTTAGGGTTACTCATCCTCCAAAACTAACCATAGAAATGTTGTTAAAGTTCAAATTGTAAGAGGATGTACCTCTTTGAGCTTCGGGGGGGGGGGGTGGAAGAGAAGTATAAATCTAACAAGCAAATGGTTGATGCCAAGACAAATGCTGGGGAGATGGAGTTACATTCTTCAGCTGTCCAATATCCTTGATGGTTCCAATTGGCAACACTTAAACCCTGAATGACAAGTTGCATCCAAGTATGCTTCCTGCCCAGAAAGCCAATTGGTATGTTGTTTGGTGGTCTCAACTATAAACAACTGAGTAATCACTAATAATTTACTTATTGGCAAACTTTCAAAACGGTGATATTCCACACCATGCAAGGATAACCATAGCGAATTTTAACTATTTCAGATTTAACAAAACACTTTCATTCTGTGTAGTGTTAATTAGCTAGATAATTATGTATCTAGTTTATTTTTTAAAAAAACAGAATTGAAAGCAAGGAAATTTCGGGAACTGAATATGTGCCTCAGAGGTTTTATCTAAGCTCAGCACAGGTTATCTTTCATTTATTAACCGTCTTTCTTCTCTCATCCCACATAATAAGACTTCTGGGTCAAAAGTAATATTCAGCATCTGAATGCCAAAAGCGGAATAGCTTAGTATGAGCTTTCATCCATTTTGGGTTGTAAATGATCCTATAAGCAGATGACTTTTAAACATATGTCAGCAGACATTTATGGTGTGAAAATCTTCTCTGATTAATTAATCATGCACTTTTTTTTCAACATCAAATGAACTTTCTAATAAAAAGTACCAATTATTTCTTCTGTTGTTTGTTATCATCTGCATGCTGTGTAGCTTGAGTTTATTAACTATAGTGTATTCAAAAAAACAAGAAAAGCAGTATATTTTCTTTCTTTTTTTCAGGCTAAAAACAGTTAATTTTTGTAACTTCTCCCCTGTTTCTTTTTCATATGAAAATTTCACACTGTACATATTTTTAGCGATGGGCATGAAAAAAATGTACTTTTTTGTAGAAATTTGGAAAATATTATACCTTGGGATAACATGTACTTGGTACCTGTAGAGCAGAGAACATACCTAATAATCCTTTCTCCGTAAAACATGTGAGCTGAGTTGGGCTGAAAGTGTTTGGCTAGCCCAAAGTCACCCTGTCAGTATTCATGCCTAAGGCATGACTAAAATTTAATCATTAGACCAATCTGGCTCTCTTGATCTATCAACCAAATCTTCAGGACTATGTATTATTCACATAGTACTGTCTACATATTGATCAATATAAACTTGTCTTTTAGTATCAGAATGGTAACAGGAGCATATCAGAAAATTCAATGAAAAGAGAACTTTCTTACTACTGCCAGATTTTTTTTAAAAAACTACCGATACAAAAATTGAATCCTGGGCTGAATTCTGGTTACCCCATGGATTTAAAATGGTACCACCCCTGTTAAGATTCTAAACAAGTGAATGTTGTTATATAGATAATAAAGAGTATTTATTATAGATAGAAAGGAACATTGAATGAATTGTGACTAAATTTGTCGAGTCATCTAGAGTTCCTTGTTCTGCAAGTATCTTATTACAATAACAATGCATTAAATTTATCATGTTTGACCTGCTTCAGTATCCGGTTATCACAGGTATGGGGCTGCTAACTCAGATGTTAGGTTTGCAGACTCAGTAAGCCCAACTGGTGATTGGAGAAATATTGTGCCCAATTGCATATGTTCCTGGATCTGAGGGCTATGCTCACCATCCCTCAGGTCTTCCTATCTCTTGACTGAACTACTAAAATGCACTCTAGATTGGGCTGCCCTTGAAGACCATCCAAAAGCTTCAATTGGTCCAAAGTGTAGCAACCAAGTAGTTATGGGTGTCTCTTGTCACCCTGAGCTGCATACTTTCCCAATAGGCTTATTGTGCAATTCAAGATGCTGGTTATTATCTCTAAAGGATTAAATGACACTGGGTTGTTCGCGAGACTTCTGTTCCAAAAGCTACCTATCCCATATAGTCCAAAAGGGATAACACATTATAGGACTCTTTACAATACATCATATGGGACCCAGGATGCATGTCTGTTTAATGTCAATTCATATCCTTTGGGATGATCACACACACACACACACACACACAGACACACACACACACACATAAAAAGAACTGGTTAGCCCTGGCCTTGCAGACCTTTGGAAGGTTAAGACCTATCTTTTTCTCACAGTGTCCAAATTCAGTGGCCATATAAATGCAAGTGAGAAACCAAAAAACAAGTCAAGCAAATAAGTAAAAAAGGTATGTGCTATAATTAAATATTTCACTAATATTTTTTTCTTACTAGCATCTTATCTTCCAGATAACATACATTACTTCCGAGTCTATTTCATACCACAATGTTTACCTTCCTTTCTGATACTGATTTCATAAGCCACGTGGACCTTCTCTCCATGCTCTTGTTTGTACCCTTCTCTTTAGAAAGGAATATTGCTAGTTCTTCTGCGGAACATTAGGCGGTTGTTTCATTTATTGCTATCTAAGAATGCATTATTACATTTCTCCATCTGAAATGTGATCTTAAATAACAGCTTGTACCATAATTAAATGTAACTGTGAGAACATTGTTAAAGTCAATGACCCAACACATTAGCAGTTTAAACACATTTTAAGTTAAGTGGATTATGGGGAAAGTAATTGAGGAGATGTTAAATAAGCAAAAGCAATTTATATGGGTGTCCAGAAGCATTGGAGTCATAGTTTGCAGCATTCACGCCCATTGTAGTGAAAGGAATCCAATGCTGGATTAAAACCACAATTCCTCAAGTTCAAATCAGGAGCCATAGGATTGCTGTGAGACTAAGATAAGTCCCCCTTGAAGGTCACTGGGCTACAAATTAGATATCTTAATAGCTTCAGAAAGAATAATTATGTTCCTGGCATATTCATAGCTATGAACTTTCATGGATTGGCTTTAAATTAATCCATCCACTAAATTCAAGAAAGATTTGTAAGAATAGGGATGTGCATAGGCTGAGGTTGTTTGTATCATATGTTTCGGATTTGAAATATGATTGGCAATAGCTTCTCTGGGACGTTCAGTATGTTGGCAGCCAAAAACCAAATAGCATATTCATATTTCATAGTTTTCCATTCAAAACAAGCACATAAAAATGTGCTGAAAAGTCCATGCAAAAATACTTATTTATATATATTACACAAAGAATATCTAAACTTATAGTCAAAAAATGTTTTTGAAAATGCATAAACATTTTCAATCAAAGATTTTTTAAAAAGAAAATATGGAGGGTATTGTAAACATCGGATGTAATCAGATTGAGATTGATAGAAAATCCAAATCCCTCCTATAAATTGGTCTAAGCTATTTTAACTTTTGGGAACATGGTGACTCTCTGGCTAAAATGCTAAGCTTGTCGATCAAAACGTCAGCAGTTCAGTGGTTCGAATCCCTAGTCCCGCGTAATGGGATGAGCTCCCATTACTTGTCCCAGCTTCTGCCAACCTAGCAGTTCGAAAGCATGTAAAAAATGCAAGTAGAAAAATAGGGACCACCTTTGGTGGGAAGGTAACAGTGTTCTGTGCACCTTTGGTGTTTAGTCATGCCGGCCACATGACCACAGAGACGTCTTAGGACAGTGCTGGCTCTTTGGCTTTGAAATGGAGATGAGCACTGCCCTCTAGAGTTGAGAGCGACTAGCACATATGTGCAAGGGAAACCTTTACCTTTTATTTTAACTTTATAAGTCCAAAAAGGTAGAGAAAGCATTCTACGGCCAGAAAAAAAATCATTATTGAACTAATTTTAATATTTGGAACTCAAATAAAGAACATTTAAACACTTATCCTTTCTTGTTAAAAAAAATAGCATTATTTACCAGATCATAATAAAGAAACTAAAATAAATTTGATCCCATCACTGCATTAGGAGCAGTTGCAACTTAAAAGTGTAATTTATAAAGGCAACAGTTTGTTGCCTTTGCCTGTAAATAAATATGGCTTGTTTTGTTGGATAATTTTAAAACAAAAGCCGTATTTGCAGAAAGAAGTGGTTTTAATGCAAACCCAGAAGATTTAAGATTGTTAATGTATTCATATAAAGATCCCAATGGGCAAGAATGGGGAAAAACCAAGATACCAAAGTTCCAACTGATTTATGCAAGAAAGGTTCAGTTTAAGCATAGTATTAATGATAGAAAATAGTATGTTATTAGTGAATCCTTGGGGCAACTGATGTCAAGATCAAGAAAAACATGTATGTTGCATTACTTAAAGTAACTTCTGTTCTTAAGCAAAGTCACCTTTCTGTTAACAATTTAAGACTATTTATCCCAAGAAGAACGGTCATTTTTGCAAAATTCCAAGGTCTTTGCACAAGAAACCAAACAAAGGAAGAGCTGCCCTTGCAGCTGTGTTGTGCTTGGAATAACCCAGAGACTGTTATTCCTGTATTCTTTGAAAAAGAGCTGGAAGCTCAAGGTGAAAGATATCTCATGATGGCAGGTATTAATGATGCACATGTGACTGTTACATTAAAAGAAAGTGCACCTTTCCAATGTAGATCGCCAAAAACATTTAAAACATTTATGCACCCCTTTACCACTTAAAATACTCTGCATAGTCTATAATACTTATGTGTAAAAGGGCATTAATGTGAACATATCATACACCTTTCCTGCGCAAGCTGCACTGGCTTCTGGTGGTTTTCCAGGTGCAATTCAAGGTGGTGGTGACCATCTTCAAAGCGCTCCATGACTTAGGACCCGGGTACTTACGAGACCGCCTTCTGCTGCCGATATCCTGCCACCGGCCAATACGCTCCCACAGAGAGGGACTCCTCAGGGTGCAGTCAGTCAAACAGTGTCGACTGGCAGCCCCCAGGGGGAGAGCCTTCTCTGTGAGGGCACTGCCCTCTGGAACGAATTGCCTCCGGAGATATGGATGACCCCTGACACTACGTATCTTTCACCGTGCCCTCAAGACGCTATTGTTCCAACAAGCTGGGCTGGCCTAAACATGATTTTTAATTGGGGTTTATTTTTAACGACTAGGGTCAAATTGTTTAATATGTTTTTAAAATTGCTTTTAAATTTTGTATTGGGTTTGTTTTATTGTTGGCTGTGCACCGCCCTGAGTCCTTGGGAGAAGGGCGGTATAGAAATTAAAATAATAATAATAATAATAATAATAATAATAATAATAATAATAATAATAATAGTAATAATAATAATAATAATAATAATATCAAGCAAATTGAATATATCTATAGCCACTTGTGACCAAACAGCGAAAAAACAAAGCAAATATTTCTATGGCTAAAATCTTGGGGATTTAGAATTGACAAATCATGACACGGATACACAATGCTTTAAAATTTAGTAGGAGCAGCTTCCATCCTGAAAGCAAAAAAAAAAAATAAAAATAAAAATGGGGAAATCAGCCAAGAGGATTCAGAATATTACCAATGTAGATTAATTCAGGCAAGTGTTGGTCTGCTACAACCTTAGCTTTTACTCTTAGTAGCTTAGTGAGCACTCTGTCTGGCATGACTAAGATAGAGTTGTAGCACAAGCAGCCTCTACAGCTGGCAGAACAAATAATGATGATATTTGGCATATTCATAAGCTTCTTATTCATTTAATCAATTTCCCTTTAAAATGAAGTTTGATTCTGAACACATTCCATGTTCATTTTCTCGCACTGATTGGTGATCATATTTGCTCACTTGGCAGGCATAGCTCTGCCTGTGTGGGAAATATGTGACTATGTTTATACAGTGCTATTTAAAACCCTTAGAATCTCAACCACCTGGACTCCATGCCAAAATGGACTTTTGCTCAATCATCCCAACTGGTGAGTAATAAAAATCCTGAAAACTTAGCCATTTTAATACTGAATGGCATTCAATGATCCAAGCAATCCAATCAACCAACAAACCTCCAGCATTTTGATTGCAAATCAAATTGCAGAAGCATTAGTTCAGCTCTTATATGCCCCATGCTGAGTTAGTCAAGGGATGACATTAAATCCCCCTTTCCTAATTTTCTATATCTTTTGCCCAGTAGATAGGCCTAGTTTGACCCACAGATGTTAGGATGCTTCAGAACTGAGCTATTTGCCTTGCCCTTATTTTAGCATTCCTGCCACAGTCTCTGGAGCCAGCTGTAATAAATGATGGTGGATAGGTGGGTGGAAGAGAATCTTGTAATTGATTATTGAGTGTTAAAGAGGAAAAAAATTATCACAGGTGGTGATGGCAGATGTGACAGCCCAGGATACTTGGCAAAATAGAGTGCATATTGGATTACAAAGATACCATGTCTGATGTGAAGCTGACCGCTGCGCTTTTCTTCACATTACCTTCCCCCTCCTTTATTTGTCCTTTGCATAATTAAAAGTTATAAAGTTTTTTTTTCTAAGTCCCAACTTTGGTTTCTTTTGCTGTTCTATCACTGGCATTGCTAACATCTGCTGTGTGAAATTAGGTGACTGTAAAAGCCTTCTGATGCAATGGTGCCGGCAATTAAATGCTTTCAAATTTAGCAGCTATGTTCAGACCTAGGAATAATGTAAGGGCTAGATGAAGGGTAACCACCATAGAAACATTCTTTGGCAGGAAGCCAAAGAAGCTGAAATTCTAGGCAGCGATTCAAAATGTTATTATTATTATTGCTAATTAGCACTACTAATTATTTCTATGAATTTGTTCTCTCTCTTTTCTCTTTTCTTTTTTTCTTTTGCCTTTCTGGATATCATAAACCATCCATCATTTTTAAAATTGTTAGGATCATCAAGAGCAGTTGCCTGTCAAGTGGACAGCAATATAAATTGAGTTAGCAATAAGATAGCAATGGCACTTAGACTTATATACCACTTCACAGTGCTTTACAGCCCTCCATTTACAGAGTCAGCATATTGTCCCCAACAATCTGGGTCCTCATTTTACCGACCTCGGAAGGACAGAAGGCTGAGTCAACCTTCAACCGAGATTCGAACTGCCAAATTGCAGGCATCAAGCAATCAGCAGAAGTAGCCTGTAGTACTGCATTCTAACCACTACACCACCGTGGCTCATCCTAAATTGATTTTGTTTTAAAAGGAGATCCTTAAGAAGGTCTTAAACCATTATTCACTCACCATTTTATTTATTGCATTTTGTTGTTCAGTCGCTAGGTCTTGTACAACTTTCCACGGCCTCATGCACCACAGCATGTCAGGCCTCTCCTCCACTGTTTGCCACAGTCCACACAAATCTATGCCCACTACATCAATGATACTATCTAACCATCTCATCCTCTGCAGTCCCCTTCTGCTTTTGCTTTCAATTTTTCCCAACATCAAGGTCTTCTCCAATGAGTCCTCTCTTCTCATTTGGTGACCAAAGTATTTGAGCTTCAGCATCAGTATCTCTCCTTCAAAATTAAGGAGCAAAAGAGTGAGAGATTAGCATGAAGCACAGCAGATTAACTATAACCTTTAATTCCAAAAATGCCCCTGGTGTCCCTACTGACCCTAAAGAAATTCTTAGAAAATACAAAATAGATGTACAAGCTGATGACAGTAAGGACTCTAAAATGAGGAGTTGTTTGTTTGTTTGTTTGTTTGTTTAATTAATTAAAATTTATATGGCCATCCAGCTCACAAAAACGCAATTCTGATTAACAAACAAAAAAATTCATTGGGAACCAAAGAGATTACAGCTATGGTCATTTTTACAATCAGAATAATGTCAAGATGATCTTACTTAGTCTTCTGTGCAAATGCTTGAGAAAAGACCCAGATTTCTAAGGCCTGACAGAAGGCCAATAGGTTGGGGCCATCCTAACCTCAAGGATTACTGTTCCATGACAGTGAAAATATTTTTTCTGGGTACCACACTTAACATTATTTCATGGAAGGGAGCCTGTGCCTTGACCCAGTGGCTTTGCCAGCAACAGCAGGGTCTGGTTGATGATTCTGGGCTATTGAGACCCAGAGGCTTCCCAAATAGTATCACACTCCAGAAATCTCCACCTGTTCTCCCTTTCTCTGACAGACTCTGCTTCCAGGAAGCGCTGGCCAGTTGAGGCAGGGCCAGAGGGAGATGAAGTTTGTCTAGGGAAGACAAGAACGTTGATTTGCTAATGCATGTAAATAATGTGCAAAGTAATAAATAATGGGAAAGAGCATTATTAGAACAGCAACTACAAGGCTGAGTTATGCAAGTAACTCAGTACTGTTATGCAGACAAGTGTTACAGAACAATCTTGCAATTAACCAATGTCTGCTGTAATGAGTTTTTATGGTAGTAATTTATGAAGCACTAAAATAAACTACACTATTAAGTAAGAGTTTAATAGTGTTTTGCTTCCTGGATTCCTATCTATGTATCCAGTCATTGTCTCATTTATTAAGCTTAGAGCTACCTGTTGCAGGTACAAAAGTCCAACCAACCAATAGCTGCCTGGTAGCAAATAGCTGCCTGGAATTGTTGCTGCCATTAAGTGGCATCAGGGCTGTGCTGTCGTGTCCCCACATACCACAAGAGTTCTATAGGTATTTCTTCACAGCCCCAAACAGATCCTCAGAAAGCACCCCTATTGCGTAGGTCCAGATTCTGAGCTCAGTACGGTAAGAGTCAGTGGGTAACCAAGTTCAATGAGCACACATAAAGTCCAGGAAAGCAGTCCACAAGTCAAACAGGCCAAGATACAAAACTGGGCACATTTCTCCAGGAACACTCAAGTCCTCAGGGCAGAGGTAAGTAGGTGACACTGCTACAGCCCTTCATGAGAGGTGAGGTTGCCTCCTCATGAGTAATCTATCTGACTGGCATTGTGCTTGTGTCCTCTCTGCTCTACCCATCCTTGGATCAGGAGGAATGTGGACTCCACCTCCTTTTCATCACTAATGGGAAGCAGCTGCTCCTAGTCCTAGCCTGGAGCCTCCTGGCCAACTTGCCTCAGTTGTGGCTCATTTCACTTAGCCTCAGCCTGTCGCTCATCTGATCAACTCATCTGAGGCTGCTCTGTCAGGCTAAGCACTCTGCAAGCTCCAATCTTGACCAACACTCAACTCCGGGCTTTCCATTGCTGACTCAAACTCACCCTCCTCCTTTGAACTTGCATCCAGAGAGAAGTCCGGGAGAGGATTTATGAAAGGGGTTTTTGGTTACTTGTTTCATTACCATTGCTCCTGTTGAGATATCATTGGACATATGTGGAAGGTTACAGCAGCATTAATATGCTGCACATATATTCACAAGAAAGGCAAAATTGCTCTCTAGTAATGATCTACACATGCCTTAGACGTCTATGAAACACTCATAAGCTTATGCAAAAATAAATTTGATGGACTTGAAAGTATCATGAGATTTACTGTAGCATAAGAACTACTTTTTTTTTTAGTTTCAACTAAAATAGTTTTTTCCTTAACTGACAATCTGGGACACAGAAGTGCTGCTTGGATATAATATTTATAGGTTTTTCAGATACTCTGGATATTGGCAAATTAAGCAATAAACTATAGTATAGTTCCATGTTTGATAATTCCTGGAAACCTCAGCTTCCAAGAGCAATGAAATGGAAGTCTACTGAAATATAATAATTATTAAAATAATATTCTGAATAATCCCTTCTTTAGGAACAGAATAAGGATAAATTAGGACATTAGCATAATTAATGAGTTTAAAAAGCACCAAACATTCTAAAAAAAATGAAAAAGAGAAAAAGTGGAATTAAAAATTCCAGCTGTATCCTTTCATATATGTATATTCATAGGTCATTAAAACATACACATGCACATATCAGCCACCTAATCACAAAATGGTCAAGCACTTTGCCTTAACTATACATTTAACAGATTTAAGGATTAAGAGATCGCTGAGACAAGTGCTAGTGCAATGGAAAAAAAAATGGGATTTTTTTTTTCTATATAGATTTCTTTTTCTTGCTCTTCTTGTCATTTAAAAAATATGAGCACTGGGTTTTGTTTTGTTTCCTATGTCAGTCTGACTTAACAGCTAGCTTTTCTGCCTTAGGCTGCAATTCTCAGCACACTTGTTTTGAAATCAATGGAATTAGTTTCAGATAAAAATAGTTAAAATTGGCTTCTTCCAGGGGCCCTTGCCAGCCAGCACAAGGGGGAAGTTCATCCTTTGGCATTTGCTCCAGTAGCTTCAGTGAGCAACACATACAGAATTTTACATTTCTGGGATTCCTTAAGAATTCAATTCTCTACGCATTAATGAATGAGGTCAAAGATCAGATAAATTATTTTTGTAACAAATTCCATCATTTTAAAAAACCTTGTGTGAGACAGTGATTGATTAGAGCATAGCAGAATTAGGGTTTACTAGTTAACTAGAACAAAGAACTTAGTTTGCACTCCTGGTTCAAATTCCTATATTAGAAAATTTTCTGCATTAAAAAAAAATAGACCATTTGTTTGCTTAGTCAACTCATTTTCAAGCTCATAAAGCACCCTGTAAAGGATGTCTATCATTTTTGTTTGTTTATGAATTTATATCCTGTGGTTCTGTGCCAATAGTGCCCAAGACACTTAGCAATAAACATAATACTACCTCAAAATATTAAAAAAAAAAAATAACTGACTATACCATAAATTGGTACAGAATAAAATTGCAGAACAATAGAATAGAGATTCCCAACCAAGCCAAATCCAACTCACTGACCAATCCCAGCTCAGGTACTTCAGGCTGAAATATGCTTTTCTTTGAATTTCCTTGCCCCCCCCCCCACCCTTACTTCTGTATATTTTAAAATCTATACTAGTTTTATAAGCAAATAGAATCTTTCGAACAACCTAATCCATGCCAAATGAGACAATGATCTGCAGTTTGGCATAGACATACACTAGATTTCAGAGAAGCTGTTTTAACTATCTGTAATCGGTTCAGAATATGGCAACCAACCTGTTGGCAGATGAACAGGTTTTGGCATGTCACACTGGTTTTGCCAGCACTCCACTGTTACCAATATGCTTCCAGGTACAAGTGAAAGTGCTTGTTTTAAACCTAGAAAAACCCCATAAGGCTCATGTAGCTAGTATCTCCCAGACTACCATTTTCAAGCAGAATCAACTGAATAGAGGTGGAAATACAGAATTCCAGCATTTAATTGATGTTACCAATTTTCTGAGGACACTATTGGTTGTGATTAGTTATAGGAGGTGGACATGTTTTATGAAAGACTGATACATTTATCATTATATACTGATAGCTATGAGACGCATTTTCTGCAATTTCACTGTCGTTTGGATGTGACTATGCTGCAAAGTCATTTTGGAATTTGGCAGCATAGCATTTATCTGAAATAAATAAAGGAGTTATGATCCATATGACTGACTACAAATTTCCCACTGAACTGAAAGTGACTATAATGTGGTTAAATTTAGACTGTTATTTATGAAAGCAAATTGGACATGATGGAATTTGGGCCTACATGGTCTAATAATATGATATACCTTTCTTTTGCATCATTGTGTGTGGTCCCCTCCTTTCAACATCTATTTTATTCTTTTCCTCACTGAGAATAAATCAGAAAATTTTTTTAAAAAAAGAATTCCTTGGCAAATTGTTCATGTTTCACATATAGGCAATCTGGCAGATTTGTTGAAGTTCAGTTTTAATAGCTTAGCCCAGAATACTACAACTATATTGTAGGTAAAATGCCAAAACGATTCACAAGCTACAACATTTACTGGATGATTGCTGCAGGCAGCATTAAGAAATATTCCACTGTTCTTAGGATCTATTTATATAAAACAAAGTATTGGGGTGTGTGTGTGTGTGTGTGTGTGTGTGTGTGTGTGTGTGTGTATCAAACAAAATTTGCAAAATCCATGCTTTCAGTGACCACAACTGCATGTTGACAAGTTGTCTCTTGTATCTACCAAGAGTGGCAAAGGCTGAGGAAATACTAGGGGAACCTAAGCAGGAAATGTCTAGAAATCATTGTCTTGTAGTTTCTGTTCAGTAACCAACTAGTAAAGTTCACATTAAAAACACAGACACATTGTGAAATGTAAAGAAAACATGAGAAATATTACATTTGTTGAGAAGGAATTTCATAAATGTTTAAGGGAAGTACTGCTGTTGGGAACCAATTTTTCTCCATAATAACTATGAGCGAGACTTGTTCAGTCTGTGTTTTTTTTCAAATAGGAATTTTCTCTGTATATTTGTGTGCCTGTGTGTGGTTTTGCTTTCCTTAGATACAAATGCACCGATATTATTTTTGCAACACGGTTTGTCTTAGAATTCTTCTGAACATTTACTGTTGCTATTCCACCTGGAAAACAGATAGCATTTTCAGTTAGAAATACATAACCCTTGAACCCAACTAGGCGTTCCTAGTCAGAATTAAAATGCAAAATTGGAAACTGTGACGTGGCTTTTTTAGAGGCTTAAAGATGCCAGTTCTGATTTCATGTCTTTGGACTGCAATAGCAAAATATTTGGAATCATGTTAGCAATGTGTTAATGGCTTTGCTATTCATTTTAGACAGTAGATTTATAGCAATTCACTAGTAGGACCATCAGTACAACTTAAATTCTTTTTTCTAAAAATTATTTTTTTGTCATATGTCCCCAATTTTAAGTTAAAAATGATAATATATTTTCAAAATGTGTGTAAGGGAAAAAAAATGAGTGAAAAGAGCCACACTATATAGTTCATCCTTAGACATGAAAGTTTATTTCATGTAACTTTGGTCACTCTGTTAGCTCTGTCTGTCTGTCCGTCCATCCATCCATCCATCCATCCATCCATCCTTTACCAACTATCATCTATCATCTATCATCTATCATTTATCAATTTATTTATTACATTTTTATGCTGCCTAAGTCCCCTGTAGGGTGACAACAAGCTATCTCAGAGTTTTTGAAAAAAATGTGAGAGAATATTCATGAAAGTTGCTGTGAGCTCCTGGAGGAAAAGCAGATAGAAATCACATCAAAACAGATCAAGGAATAAGAAAGTAAATGAGTTAATTGCACTGAGCATATTATTATTATTTATATAGCTATTAAGAAAGTTTATAGGATTCATTCATATCCAATTCTAAGCAGCCTACATTCCTATTTTACTACAAAATAATTAAAATAATGAACATACTAAAAAACAACAATTATCTCATAACATGTTGTGTAAGGGTGCATACCCCATTCTCCCCAGTTCAACTAAAGACAGCCTATAAACAGAATCAGAGTTCTATATTATAATTAGAACCATCATAGCAATCTGAGGTAATTAGTTCAAAAAATATAATAATAACTTGCTACATTATAATTAGAGAAGGGCAGATTTTGTGTAATTGCATGTACCATGCCTAGTAATATTTTAAAGAAGTTGTCCTGGCTGTGGGAAGATTTGCAGGTGTTGTATAGTCTGATGAAATGGCACTCAAAGTACTTGTAATGTACGTGGGAATGACCTTGGGAGACGAAAGGAAGAGCCTAGAGAATGTTAGGATAAGCAAAGCTGAATCTGAAAAAGAGGAATGGCAAAAACATCCTAGCAGAAGGGACCCTCCCTAGTTTTTGGAGAGTCAAAGTGAGGGGTGGGACCTCTACTTTCAGACTTGCAAGATTAATGTCAGCCTTATAGGGTTTTCTAGGCAAAATAACATCCAAAAGTACTAACTCTATGTAATTACATTAATGTATATTAATTATAGTAGTTACATTTATGTAAATTACATAAACATAACCTTCTAAGTCTGAAAGCACCCCCTTTATCCTCTCACTTTGACTCTCCCCAAAACTTTCACCTATCTTCCAAGGTCATCCTATATATACCATTTGATATACCATATCAAAGCAGTTCTTCAACTTGAAGTAGAACTTCCATTCCTGGCATCAAATTAAGGTGGCCCTGCTGGTTCCGTCCAGGTTAAGGGGGTGGGAGGCTTGTGCATGCATCACAATGCAAAGGCTCTTTCCCCCCAGAACAAAATAATTGGCTAAATCAAATAGTTGAACATCGATGCAACTTAATTTTCAGAGCTGAGTAACTATTTTATATCAGATTGCTACGACAGTCTAGATCAGGAGTCCCTAACCTTTTGGACCTCAGGGACTACCAAGTTCATAATTTTAAATCCCACGGACCACTAATATAAATCCAGCGCACCGCTTGCTGATGCGCCTCATCCCAGTGACAGGATGTGGGTCCTGGAGGGGCACTCTCCCTCCTCTCTCTTTCTCAATCTCTCTCCCCTCTCTCTTCTCTCTCTCTACCACTCTTTCTCTATCATTCTCTCTTTCTCTCCCCCTCTCTCTTTCTCTTTCTCTTCCACTCATTCTCTATCATTCTTTCTTTCTTTCATTCTCTGTCTCTTTATCTCTGTGTCTCATTCTGATTCTCCCTCATTCTCTCTCTCTCTTTCTCTCTCTGATTCTCTTTCATTCTCTCTCTCTCTTTCTCTCTCTCCCACTTTCTCTCATTCTCCCTCTCTCTCATTCTCTTTCTTTCATTCTCTCCCTGATTCTCTCTCTCTCTGATTCTCTTTCTCTCACACACATCTCCTGGGCCAGTGTCTTGGAGCTGAGAGGAAGTCAAGCGTCTCCCCAAGAGACCGAGGTGCACGGAGCACCAACAAGGGCCGGACGAAATGGCCACAAGATCCAGCAAGAGACTAAGCTTCGCTCCCACTCTGGAATATAGAGTGAATCTCCATCCCCCACCCTTCCCTTCTCAGGCCAGGTGAGGAGTAACTAGGAAGAGAGGACAAAGGGTGAGGACAGCCATTGGTGGGTTCAGCTGACAGGAAGCTACAGCATGGGGAAGAAACAGCCCGGGGTTCCAGCCACCTGTTGCTTCGGCCCTCCTGCTTCGCCATCCACTCCCCTTGCACCATTACCTCATTCCAGCTGGCGAGAGCTGCACTGCACAATTGCAAGTTGCACAAATCTCCCTCTCCAGTGGAGATTTATAGCCCCACCATGAGCTGCCTGGCCAGTCCCATATTCCAGAGCTCTAGTCACAGGACTGGCCATTGATAATCCTGGAGCAGCTTCTCCACCTGGGTGTGCTGTGGACCACCAAAATTTTCTCAGGGACCACCAGGGGTCCGTGGACCACCAGCTGGTGACCACTGGTCTAGATCAAGGTGATGATTCACAGAGTGTCCAGAGACAACCAACAAGGAAGCTGCTCAATCATCATTCCTTGCTCTTTGCCTTTTGAATCTAACAATAAATTGATAAAATTATGTTTTTACAAAAAAAATAAAATAAGGCATTCTCTATTTTTCTTCATTTCGTCATCTATTTTACACAATGTATATGTATGTGGGAGGTCAGGATGACTAATGAGAACAGAGAATGAATGAAATCTGCTAATGAGCCTGGAATTGCATGAAAGACAAAGAATGGTGAAAGTGGCCCAAACATATATCATCTAGTGTTACCATGTAACTTGTGTGGAGTGCACAAGGTGGTTTCAGACCACTTCTCACTAACCCACATCGCAAAAGCCATTATGGCAACTGACACTAATTGGACCCTGTGTTGGCAGTCTCAGCAGAGAGGTTGAGAATGGGGAATTCCCATTTGATCTCTAACATGTGTCCTTTTGTTAAAGACTTATCACATCCAACTGAATCGATTCCACTGTTCAAAGAAGTGGGTAAGACAACCCAAGGCACAGCATAATAAAATGAAAGAGAGAGAGGGAGAGAAATGGAAGCTTCTTTCAACAAGAATAGAATCCAGCAAAACTAATTTTAATTTAAAGAAATAGCAAAAGCTTTATTACCTTCGATGCCGAATGGCAAATAGGAAAACTTTAAAGATACGCGTATAATATGAAAAATTTTAGAGCAGGTTTACATATATATCTACTCCAAAATTGTAAATGGTCCAAGAGCAAACATTACACATATAAATGCTTTGATTTTTCATGGTGGAAATACCTCTCTAGTATGTAGAGAAGCATCTCTACAAAGAAAAATTGAAAGGGGGCTTAGAACCATTTTAGTAGCAAACAAATAAAAAAGAAATCACCCATTCATTCCCAAATCTATTCATTTTCAATGACAGGAACTCCTAGTGACTGATAGTAAAAGAAATCCAGTTCCAATGCAGACAATTGTTCAGCTAGTAGCCTATTCTTGCTGCCCTAGAAATATTTTAAAACTATAGTTCTTGGGAGTTTTTGAGTTTCATCGTGTGCATCTGGCTGATCACAATACATTTTGTAAGACATTATAGAACAATTACAACAGATAAAGATTTACAAGCCTCTCTCACAAAGTATTCTAGCCCTTTTCAAGATGGATGAATTTCATTTTCCATCATTCCCAGACAATATAAGTAGAGGAGGGTGAGATGGGTAAGGTGCAAACGTTGTATTTATTTTTATTTTACATAGGCAGCATGCTTGCTGTAAAGGGAAGGCAACCAATAATGCATGCAAAACCATTTTAAGGGCCCCTCAATGAATTTCAAAATAAATAAGGAAGACCATTTGCTTTTAGGCCTTTTCCTTTTGATTACTCCGGTAAGCCTATAACTACTTCTACTTTTCACCAGTAAGGACACTAAAAGCAAAGCAGTGGGCTAATTAATAAAAACTAGACACTTAAAGTATTATAAAATTAAATTTCATTGCATTAATATTTACTGTAATTATATCATTCCAGATATATTAATTACCACTACTTACATTCTGGCTGCATCAATTTCCTTTCACCTGCCAAATCACCTGGACATCTTTCAGCTTCCTTATCTCCAGATGCCTGTCTGGCTACAGGCCTACATGAGCTTTTGGAATGTGAGCAGGAATATTAGTTCTGCAATCTCTATGGAAGGAATGGGAATAAACAGATTTTCAGAAATTCTGAAGGAAGGGGAGAAAAAAAGGCTTACTATCTGAGTTTTTTCTGATATTTCTTCTCTCCACCAGATTCCTACTCTGGAGGAAAAGGCTAAGTATTACTCTTCTCAGCGTACATAAGTACTACTCTTCTCATTTTTGCAGACAGCAATTCTTCATAAAAATGGCATGTTAACTCCCAGCAATTCTACCACATTAGACAAATATAAATGAGACTTCAATCGTAACTTCATTCCTTCCTCCATTGTTATACAAATTGTTACACACATTGATTAAATAAGTAATTCTCAGATTAATAAGAATTTTAAACTAAATAAACTGGATTGATTATTCACTTAATGAATAACCTAGGTTTAAAATTTTGGTGTGTTCAGAAGGGCAGACCAAAAGGAGGAACTCTAGTTAGCTAGAGACTTCCTGATTTAATCACAGACAGACAGACATTTATTTCATCATTCTATAAAGGAAAGCAGAATTATTCCCTAACCAATAATTGGGAGAAATGATTGTTGAAGATGCTATATAATGTAGTAGCAACCGTGACCTGGATGTTTGAGAATCTCTACAGACATTTGTTAATGGTGATACTGCAACAGTTGCTGGCCCTGCCTCTATTTCTCTGTTCTAGATCCCTACTGAATGGGAATGTACTGATTTGGGGTGTATTTATATGATAAGCAAATAATTCCTTCAGATTCTCATCCTCCCTCTTCAGCAAATCATCAGCCAACAGGACGAATTTGGTCCTGGGTTTTTTTTGTTTGTTTGTTTGTTTTGGCCAAAAAGCATGGTGTGATAATATATTTAATTAAAACACCAATAGCCATAAATGCTTCACAACTCTGTCTATTTATAAGCAATTTAGCATAACTTCATACAGTAATAACCCTGCAACTCTTATTTATCAGTGGTTGTTAGATTATATTGTTTAAATATTCAAGGGCATAGGAAAGCATAGAATAAGAAATTGGAATATACACCTGCAAAAATGTAAAATTATTTTGGCATCCATACCTCATGTTTCTATAAATATAAACTGCCTATTAATTAAAAAGAGATAGTTTGCATATATCTGAGTTTGCATCTCAGATAAAATTCGGAGTTTTAATCAATAAATGTAGATGTAGTACTGAAAATACGATAGTGATTCATGTGATGTGGACATGTGCCAAAACTGCTCCATTTGGAAAAATATATATATACTAAATTTGTTATGAAAGATCTATTGGTTTTTCTAGATGCTCGTAGTGTTTGCATTATATGGTGCATCCATATTATGGGTCTCCACAGGAGTGGCAGTGAAATGCTGACACATGGTGATGATGTCATCACACAATTATCTCAGATTATGTTTCTGTACATATGTCACAGGAAAAAACTTACAAATGATAGAAGTATATGTGGTAACATTTGTATGACAACATCAGCTCATCAATGCCATCAATTTGATTTGACATCTGTGTAGATAACTCTAGATTTTTGATAGCAAAAAAAAATACTACTACAAAGGTAGAAAATAGGTGTTCTTGACTTATATATAATTTGAAGAACTGATTTTTCATACCTGACCAAGTTTTCTGCTACTGTGAGTCTTGATTGTTGGACGTTTTCAGTATGTTTATATTACTTGTAAGAGTTTAGTGTAATTTTTCCTTTTTAAAAAATCTTTTCCACAGAAAAGATAGATATAACCAATTGTATGGTAAGATATGAACATATATATGTAAATTCAATTGAATCATCTTCAGCTGGGGAATATGTAATTCTTCTTTTGGTTTTTTCCTTACGCATTTCTTTTTCTTCTCTCCAATAATAATGATAATAAAAGAGAATGATAATGATAAATAAAAATTACATCAAAACAGATGAAAAAGTATCACAAGCACAAAAGACCTGTATTGAAACCAAAACAGCGAGCAGAGATGATACAAGTGGCAAAATATCATTTGACTGATCAAATCAATTTAAAATAACTGCATCAGTAGACTCCTTCATAAAGTTGTAAGCATACACAACTCCAAATATGTACTTCTAGAAGTTCACTTGACTTTCTGTTCCCATAGCTCACTATGGCAGAAACAGGCAAGCCAATTTTAAATTGAAAAATAGCTGTGGTGGAAGACGATGCCTCCAGGAGCCAAGAGGCCTCTTCAAATTGGTTCTGTAGAACATACCTAGATTATCTGCCAGACGTTCTTCCCAAATGGTTTCCCCCGTCAATACTTGCATGGGATCTGTCTTTATTTCTTCTCTTCTCTGAACAAAAAAATAAAGCAAAGTAATGCCACAGCAGCAGCATGGATAACAAGGGGGATATATTTCGGTCTATGAAATAAATACAGATAAAAGGCATAACGATGAAGGAAGAATATGACCATTGAGGGGCAGCATTACAATCAAAGGTGGTATTCAGCAGGTTCTGACCAGTTCTGGAGAACCGGTAGGTAGCGGAAATTTTGAGTAGTTCAGAGAACCAGTAAATACCATCTCTGACTGGCCCCACCCCCATAAATTCTCTGCCTCCTGAGTCCCAGCTGATCGGGAGAAAATGGGGATTTTGCAGTAACCTTCCCCTGGAGTGGGGAGGGAATGCAGATTTTACAGTATTCTTCCCCTGCCACACCCACCAAGCCATGCCACACCCACAGAACCGGTAGTAAAAAAAAAGTTAACTATCACTGATTAGATTCCACTGATTACAATCATGGTTTGTCAGGATGGGAACATGCTTGTTTTTTCCAGCTTGTATGCTTTCCTATCTTTTGGCATACCTGCATGGCCACAAGGAGACAGTTAACTACAATTAAGTGTTATGCTTTCAATTAGCTACAATTTACTATATAACAAAAGCTAAACTGCTGTTGGCATCTGTGTAAAACAATACATTTTCTAACTCATTTTCTAAAATTGGCTTCTTTCAAATTGTTGGAGCAATACTTTTCCCAAATCATTTTCTAAAATTGTTTCAAATTACTGTATCTAAAGTTAGCGGCAGTTGCTTAATTTCAGATAGAAATTAAAATTGTTTCTGAACATCATAGAGTTATGTTAAAAGGAAATTGAGTACAAACACTTTGGGAAAAGCTAGATTGAGTCCCTATCATGACAAACCCACAGTAACAGCCATTTGATCCTTCAGAATTAAACTGACCTGTTTTGGAACACATGGATTACTGTATAATAAAAATGTCTGTACGTGCTCAGTTCCAAATGTAGTGAGAATGCTCAAAAAGATGCAGAAACTTTATTTAACATAGAAAGACCTCAAAAACACAGTCAGGCATTAATTTCCAGACAAATTATTCTGTTTTAAGCAAAAACAGAATGTTTTTAATGTTTATCTTAATTTTCACATTAGCAACACTAGAATTTGCTTCCAATTTAACCTGGTTTATAAGAGTGAAGATTGGAAAAAAGGAGTATAGATTATGCTGAAAATGATGTAATTCTGAATTGATATAAGATTCATTTCAAAATAATAAATATTTAGATAAGCAATATTTACTAGGAAATTATTGCTTCTGACAATCATACAAAGAGTTTACAAACAGCAAGCCAAAAGATCAAGTTTTAGGGCTTCATTCTTATTGGCAGGTAGGGTGCACAAATACGGTGGTATGTTCTTTTTCCAGCAAAAGTTTTCTGTAAATAAAAAATATATTAACAATCTCATGTCTAAGTTTCTCCTCCAGAATTTTTTTGGAATTGTATTAAATCGCAATCTTTCAACCTGGAGTTCTTCAGGAAATCCTGATTCTCATGGTTACTAGTAAATATCCAAAAGTGAATGGGTTTTGGAATACAGCAGCACACACAAAGCAAATTGCTAATTTTTACTATTCCAGATTGAAGATTATCTAGAAAGACATAAAGTTAAGGCGTAATTAGGGTTTGGGGCAGTTGACAGAGATATACAAGGAAGTAAAGATAGAGGTGCAGAAGGGAGACTAAGGGAAGGAAGGAAGGAAGGAAGGAAGGAAGGAAGGAAGGAAGGAAGGAAGGAAGGAAGGAAGGAAGGAAGGAAGGAAGGAAGGAAGGACTTTAAATCTTTTTTTCCAGAAATTGATAAGAGAGTGATTACCAGTTATCCAACATTACAAATCAGCATGTAACATATTTGGAAAAGAATGGAATGATCTAGGAAGGATTATCCCCATGAAAAGAGTATAACAGGTTGTTTGCTTATTTATTAAATGTTACACATTTCAGAAGGAAAGTAATCAAACGAAAGTTGCCAGCAAATTTTATAGTTTTTGTATAGTTCCTACCTGCTCCATTTTAAATAGCGAAATCTGAAAAGAACCTGCACTTAGGCTCTTTTGAACAGAATTCAAGTAGCGAGTTGGGAACCTGCTAAGATAGGGTTCCTGCTTGCATTAGGCTTCTGATCACATTATAGTGAAAATGAACAAAAGCCTCTTAAGTAGTTTTTCCTCACTGTGGACAGACTGGGGACTGAGGACGGCATAGCAGAGAAGTTGGGAAGAGGGATGGGACCCTCATGTGAGCAGGCTGAATGGCTGCAGGAAGCTAAAGTAAACAGAGAAATAGATACAGCTTTTGGCACATAAATGTTAGCACTGGCAACTGATGAATCACATGGAGATAGAATAGCTTCAGAATGCCTTATGTTTTGAATTATGTCTTTGAACGGATGGGGCTGGCTGATGAATGTTAAGAAATGGGAACCATTAAGCTGCTCACATCTCTGGCCGTGATTGGCTATTTGCCAGAGATACTGAGGTTGTCAATTTTGCCATTAGTACAAGGGACAAGAATTTGCTATTCACACTGCCAAGATTAGACTGGGAAATGTTTCATTGTGTACTCTTATAAAATGAAAATCAGGAGGAGTCTGCTAACACATTTTCAATTTAACATATTTTATTAAAAGGCCTGGGCTTTCCTGAGCTGCAGCTCATTTCATTAAATGTCTTGCAGCAGCTAAACTGATGTAGGATCTGCATTAGAAAGAAGCTGGGCAGGGGATAAGGATGGAAGAAAATGCCAAAACAGGTTGTTTGTGACAAAAGTAAATTAATATAGGCTATGAGTTAAAAATCCCCATGAATGGCTGAGGAATTCTGGGAGCTGAACATGAAATTGAAGTTGAAATCATCCATATTAAAGTCCCAAGTTTGATAAAACTGATAAAACTGATCAGTTTTTAGATAAAACTGATTTAGACCCTCAGAAATAGCCTGAAATGCTGTTTCCATTTGTCTCATAAGTGAGCTGTGGCTCATGAAGCTGAATGCCTTTAAGAATATTTATTAGCCTGCAAAGCTGCTGTCCAACTTCTAAATTGGGGATACCATAAACCTGTGTTTTTCAAACTTGACAACTTTGAGAACTTAGATGAACTTCTTAAAATGTCAGGAATCCTGGAAGTTGAAGTCCACACATCTTAAACTTGTCCAAGTTTGGAAAACAGTGTTATAGACTAACACTCTGTCTACAGTGTCTTATAAAATAAAGATACCTGAACGTTGCTTTGTTATTTAGGACAATTATATGGAAAACATTCAGATATTTGCTTACAGATCATCCGATCTCAAAATAAAATGTATGTTGTGAAATAACTGGGGAGGGGAAGAAACTGGAAAGGCATTTTAGCACTTTATCAATGTGCCTTGTTCCGTATTTCTGTTGCAATGTGTAGTAACTCATTTGGCCTCAAGCTTACCTCACTTTGCAGTATGTGGGGAAAATAGTTTGGTACAGCTCTGCTTGTAATAAATCCTTCAGAGGAGAGTCTTATAATGGGAACTTTGACAGGCTCTTACCTACAGCAGTGTTAGCAATCTCAGCTAAACACTGGATCACACAAGAGAAAGGAATCTCTTGTATTGGAAGCTCCTGTGCCTATGACAGGCTTGAAAAATCACAGTAATCATACAAGCCATTTGGGGGCTGCCCATTCATGAGAGGGGAGCCATCGTCTTTCAAATAAACATTGCAAGATTGCTTATTTCCTCTTAGATTTAATTGAAAGAAAAATGGCTGTAGCCTTGATACTCCATAGGTATGACCTATCATATTTCTCTATCAAGTACTAGCAAAGAGAAAATATACATCAGCTATCAGTCATTTTCTTTGAAAACTTCACTAGCTCCTGGGAAGGTTTATCTATCATAAAAAAAAAAGTTTGAGAAGAACTTCACAGTCAGTAATCATTATTTTCCCATAAACACTACTACAGATTTGAGATTGTCCCATTGGTTTAAGGGAGGGGGTGCCTCAACAAAAGAAAGCTTAAAGTGATCTAGAATAAAATCAGATTTAGAAGCACAGGCTGTGTTTTCATGTATCCTTCTTCTTTTGGTTATAACCAAGTTCATGGGAGATAAATCTAGGTAAGTTTCCATCATACAATTACAAAAACCTTTTTATATTCCCATGAAATTAATTCTGATTTGATGAAAAACAGACTACCTGGAAATGGGCTTCATACAGTCCAAAAGGTAATAGAATGGATTTTTTATAAGGATTCACTTTCTGCATGATTTTAATTTACTGAAGATACTTTCAAATCAATTAATTCAAATTGTATTAGTAAAAAAAAATACATTGTTCACATTCATTTCCATTTTTTTATGTTGTTTCATTGCTCCTTTCCCTTTTTCCTATATTCATTGATGCTCTCAAGAAGGAAGTAGCAAAAAATAAACACAGAGAGAATTGTTTTCTGGTATTCAGCATATTATCAATACGATCAAGTCCATTTCAGCAAAGGAGAACAGTATTTTATTTCCGAAAAGACCATCTAAGTAAGCTCGAACCCTTTATATAGCTAAGTAGAACATATTTTGATTAGCTTTTCCTTAGCCAGTCTTCTTGAATCATTGATTGACAATGGGAGGGAGTTAAGCATGAACAGGTAAATTGAAATTTCACGTAGACTGCCCTTAATCTGTCAATTTGGTTTGTAAATTAAGAATATCTTCAAAATAGATTGAAATAGTTTTTAGAGATAAAGTCCAATATGGACATTTTTTAAAAAATTTGATTTATATGCCGCCCTTCTCCGAAGACTCAGGGCAGCTTACAATGCGTTAAGCAATAGCCTTCATACTTTTGTATATTTTATACAAACTCTGCTTATTGCCCCCACAAACTGGGTCCTCATTTTACCTACCTTAGAAAGGATGAAAGGCTGAGTCAACATTTAATCTAGGATAAGGTTTTCAGGGAAAATGGCCAAAGAGACTCCCATATTTTTATCCTGCCATTTGACATATCTATATAGAGAGTCTACCCTGTTTATTTTTTTATGATGTGAAAACTGGGATAAATATATTTTAAATCAATGAATTTATTCTCATAGGGAAAGCTTGCCTACAAATGTGCCTTTTCAATAGATAGTTAGCAGAAAATAGGATTATAAAAGCAGAGGGGAAGATGGTATGTTCACTGCCCTGTTGTCCTTGTGTGAGTGTTAACAAACACCATGATCTTTCAAAATAGCAAACTGAATTCATGATTGTCTTACCCAGTTCTTAAAGAATTGGTATGCAACCTGAAATGGCCAAATTAATATTTGATCAGGGATAATATCTATATTTATTGCTGATTGGAAATCCTTCATGAATTATATGCATAAAACAGGAAAAAATAACTTACGATCTATAGTTTGGACAATTAGGATAAATTGTAGAAAGAAGATATAACTTTAGAGAAAGAGGTAAGTTTATATGTGTGTTTATAACTCCTGTAAAGATTGAAAATCATTTTGTATATATTTTTTTCTTTCATTTCTGTTTTTCTTCTACTTTTTTCTGTTTGTGTTTTTATTTCTTTCGTTTTCTTTTTTCCTTCTTCATTTCAGTTTGTATTAATTCTTACTCTTGTTTTTAAAACTCAAGAAAATTTATTTGAGATCTAGCCAACAGCGAACAACCCCTTTGCAACCACTAAATTTAGTGAACTATAGCACTATAAACAACCTAATTCTGCCTTTCTTTTAACTCAGTCCAATTTGTGGCATTGCAAAATTACATGTAAGTTTAAATACATTTAGTTCTACCCTGTTTTCCCCAAAATAAGACATCCCCTGATAATAAGACTAATCGGACTTTTGAGCGCATGACAATAAGGCCAAGCGCTTATTTCAGAGTTCAAAAACATATAAGACAGAGTCTTATTTTCGAGGAACCACCATATTGAAAATGGACTGCATAAAAGACTAATCTGTTATATCAATTGAACTAAATATAAAATAATTTATTTCACTTTAGAGAGTGTAACTATCGCATTATCAGTAGCGTCTAATGCATTTATTATCCATTCACTTAAAAGTCAACAAATCTTGAAAATCTCAGAAGCAACTAGACAATTTCAAACTTTCAACATTTTCTCAGATCTGTATCACCCTATGTAGTGAGAAAGCAATGTGAAAATAAGACTTGATTTTGGAAAGATGTGTTTTTAATTTCCCTTTAATTGCCTGATTTTTAATTTTGATATTGGCATTCGGTTGCCTGGGAAAATCAAGGTCTTCTGGATCAAATATTGTGGAAGCAGCTGTATTACAAGCTTTTCTGTACGGCCTGCCAATGGCTTTAACCTCTAACCTGCAACATTAAGCATAAGAGATCTTTATGCCACCACTGTGCTGAACTAGTCCTGGGCAGTTAAATATGCCAAATGGACGTGTATTGTAGATTGGTGTACACAAAAGACTTAACAGAAGCATGGCTAAACTGTTTCCAAGAGGTAGGCCAAATGACAGCAGCCCTTAAGTAGTATTAATAAAACTGTAGGTCTAGGAAACAACAGACCTCTTGATTATGCAACTGCCTCTTTGCTCATTGTTAAAAACTACTTATGATAAATAAAAGGCCAAAACACATAAAATACAGTATTTTATAAGTACAGGTAGTTGTCAGAGTTACAACAGTGACTGTTCAAAGTCACAACAGCACTGAAAAAAATGATTTCTGACCGTTTTTCACAGTTGCAATCTTTGCAGCATCCCCATGATCATGTGATCAAAATTCAGACACTTGGCAGCTCGTTCATATGACCATTGCTATGCTCCAAGATCACGTGATCACTTTTGCCACTTTTTGACAAGCACAGTCAATGGGGAAGCCAGATTCACTTAACAACCATGTTACTAACCTATCAATTGCAGTGATTCACTTAACAACTGTGACAAGGGAGTCGTAAAATGGTGGAAAACTCACTTCACAAATGTTTCACTTAATAACAGAAATTTTGGCCTCAATTGCGGTTGTACGTCGAGCACTGCCTGTATGTAAAATAAAATGTATAGAGAATATTAACTAAACAATAAATAATAAGTTTAATAACTTAATAAATGATAATACCTCCAAACTACAAATAATTTGACATTACAATAATGATATTAAACCACTCTATTTACAGAAATGCCAGTGAACAAAACTAAGCACCACCTTAGACGCTTCAAGGGAAGTGTCTACTAATAGAAATAGTACATTTTTTCCATTGGTCCAATTGAGTTGACCTGCTATCCAGAGGACTATATATTTTGTTGGTGTATTGATATATAGAAGAATGAAACAAACATGTAAAAATGGCTGTATTGAGCCTTTCAAACAACAGCAGGGAAGATCTCGCATAAGAACGTTGTTGTATCTGCCCTATAAATCCACAGAAGGCCTAGCATTGGGTATATCCTGTGAGGACCAAACAAAATACCATTAAAATAATTGGCTGGCATAAATGGCCTTCCACATAGACTATCTATCTAATGTAGGGGGATAAAGTTTGATTTCTCTGTATGCCAGAGTGAAACACAAGCTGTGTTATTTCCAGAGAGACTTTCTCATAACCTTATTGAAGCAGAAAGTGGGCTGAAAAACCACCATAATTTAAATCTGTATCCATGCTTTGCTTCCAATTGAACTTGTCTGAGAGAATTCAGAAGTGTGTGAGATTTACCTTTAGCCAATATCATCGCCAGCAAGTTATTGTACATTTCTCTATGGAAGGCAGAGAAGTTTTGAGATGCATCAGTGCCTTTGCAATGCAATAGAGTATCGCCTTTATAAACCTGGACTAATTCTTAAGCTCTTGAGTCCTTATCCAGGCAGAACTGTGAACCATTGAGAATTAGTCTTAATACCTTTGCCTTAAAGAGTTTTCCTGCTGCCAGGACAACATTACCGTAACTGAAAGAACACATTTTGCCCTGGATTTTTCTGTGAATACAGGCTAATAGTTTTTTACTTGGATCTTCTACTTTTGGGAAAGATAAAAGATAACTCCTAAATATTTAAAAGCCTTCACTGGTTCAGTGAAATATATTATTTTCCAATTATTTCACTTTTGATATAACTAATTTGCCATTGTTGCAGTTGGTAGCTAATAGCAATAGCACTTAGACTTATATACCATTTCACAGTGCTTTACAACCCTCTCTAAGTGGTTTACAGAGTCAGCATCTTGCCCCCAACAATCTGGGTCCTCATTTTACTAACCTCAGAAGGGCTGAGTCAACCTGGTGAGATTCGAACTGCCAAATTGCAGTCAGCCGGCAGTCAGCAGAAGTAGCCTGCAGTACTGCATCCTAACCACTGCGTCACCATGACTCTTTACTTGCCAACTCCTCCTTAGGTTCATCTGGGATAAAGATAGGGAAATAATATTAACATTTATCAATCTGAGAGGAATTTTTAAAACTAGAATTAACAAGAAAAGTAAATGTAATAACAGAGGAGCAAGATTCCTTTGTGGGTAAGTATAGAGTCAACTCAGGCCATTAGAACAGGTATACCTGACTTGCATGTAAGGATTTTCATGTAGCAGAATAATTGAATAGTAATGATCCACAATCTATTGCAGAGGTTGCTAAATTGGCCTATAATCTCTCCCTTGGTACAAAATCAAATGTTGTCTTGAAATCAAGGTGGCATTAAGAGCACACCAGGGCAGTTAGGATATTTCTCTTCCAGGTGCTATAAAACTATGCATTTGTCCAGTGTTGACTGCCTGGTTCTAAATCTGATCTCTTCTACGGTGAACATATTCTCATGTCTTAGGTTGCATGGTCCAGAAATTTCCCATGTAGGTATTTAACATTAAAGTTACTAATGATATGTAACAATCTAATTGGGTGGTAATTGGCCAGGTCAGTCTTGGTACCTTTCTTGATGTTTTGAATACTTAATTACTTATCACTATTCCTTTGGCATCTAAAATGAGTGTTCTTTGTAAGTAGATGGGATTTCTACTACAGACTCCATAGTTTTGTTTTATAAGTTCAGATAGGATCCAACTCACCCCACCCAACTAGTCCCAGCAGTTTTATTATGATTTAAATGGCTCAGAAATAATATTAGAGGCCAATCAGATAAATATTCATGAAGGAGCTCAGGTAGTAACACTAAGGAGAGTTTGAAAGTTCTCAATCCATACCTTTAGGTAATTAGTTTCTTTGTCTTACTCATAAATTGACAGACAAACTTTTCTGAGTTCTTACATTTTGTAACTTGGCTTACTTTTTTTCAATTACTACATACATCGGGGGGGGGGTTCAGGGGGGATTAATAGTGTTTTTTTAATTAGTACTTTAACTCGAGATAATCTTCACAGATTGAAAAATATAAATTTAATTTTAAATGCTCTTATTTGTAAAGACTTATAACCTTGTCCCACACAAGGCTGAAATTATTGCTTAATACATTGGCTACAAATTCATTTTTGTCAGGATTCTCACTCATTTTAGCAACATTGATACAAAATGTTAAGAACACACAGTTAATATATAAGGTTAAAATTTAGTACCATTTACGAAAATGCCTTATCTTTAAACTATAGCTGGAAGCAGGCTTCTTTAAGGCTAACTATAGTTAATATTAACTATATAATAATAACAGTAACCTGTTTATTGGTACAAATTACAGGATGCTATTGATGAACAAAAATGGAAGAAAGCACATCCAAATACTTCTTCTCAGCAAGAAAGGAGACCTCACAATTGGAAGACATTCTGCAGCTCATTTTGTCAGACTAAAGTGTGTTTTAATGTGACATCCAAATTGAATCAGAAACTGCCAAGTGATAAAAGTGTGAATGATGTTACTGAATACAAAAAGGGAATAAAATAAATGCAGGGTAATTTGGAAGTGGTTAAAGCAACATTTTACTCAAGTCAGAATTCTGATGAAGCATCCAAGCAGTTTTCTTTGCAATAAATTGACATGTTTTGCCTTTTTCTTCTTTCAAAATATTATTGAAACTCCTAGAGCTAGAGCCTCAGCATGCTCTGTAGTCACCCATCCAAAAATCTAACAAGGACCAACCCTGCTTAGTACCCATGGAGTTTGGATTTAAGTGTGCTCTATATTGTACCTAAAGCAGGATTTCCAATCATCAAAAGTGGTGCCAGATTCAAAATATTCTGGAAACCCACACTCTCCATCTTCCACAAGATTTCTACCCATTTTCTATCTGTCCCTGTAAACAACCTGAGTCTTCATTCTATACTATCTTTTCCTCCCGATTGTTGGATTATTCCCCTTTGATTTTTCCTCTGAGTTAAATACTTATCAGTAGTGTGTTGCAAGTACAACTTCAGTGGTACTGACTCTTCAAAAGTCATGTATGTTATCTAAGTGTGTATCTAAGTGTTTGTGTGCGTGTGTGTGTATCTGGAAGCAAAGTGGCATCAGTAAAGCTCATGAAGCAGCAGCAAGAACCATATGGTGGATGAGTTACATCTTCCAAATAGTTTTCAAGAGTAGCCCCATACAGTAAAAATTGCAATAGTCCATTTGAGAGGTGCCTAGGGATGAGTGACCATCTAGAGCAGTGCTGTCAAACTCGCAGCCCACAGGCCAGATACATCATGCGCTGGCCATGGCCATGCCTGGTTTAATGAAGGGAAGTCATGATAAATCACAGGATGATGCCGTGACAACACCGTGACAACGCGAGTTTGACACCCCTGCTCTAGAAGGTGTCCTACTCTAGGAATAGGTGCAGCTGGCACACCTGATAATTTTTGTATAAATGCACACTTGAGTAGGACCTGAGTCAAGAACAACTTCCAGTATGCATACCAATCTTGAATGTAGCAGACCCACAGATCTTAACAAGCAATTCAGGAATTACTCTGTGCATCCTCTTAGCCAATCACTCCCCCTGCCTTTTTGTATGAGGTTGCTTATCTTAGTCACTTTTTTCTTTTGATCCTTTCCAGGTACACCCAGGTGGAACACTTACTCCCTAATTCTACCCTGGTAAGATGTAATTAGATAGGTACTAGATTTTGCCTATTCTATAATTTGCTCAAATCTCTGTTACAATTAGAGCACCCAATTTACCAACCATTGCTTAGCTGAATTCCCACTTCATAGACACTCATATAAATTCCCCAACTGCCTTTATTTCGAATGTAATGCCTATGGGTCAAGATGGTGGGTGTGGCTGTAGCTTTGTCTGTGGTTTTTGCAACGGACTACCTCCTAAACATTTAATATAAATGACTATTGCAATAGTATAGACAAAGAAATTGTACCAGCTTCCTATCATGTTGTTGCCTTCTAGTATATGCTACCACCTCCCCACCCCCCACCCCAGTTCTTTGCAATGGGGGTGATCCCTGCTCACACCTCAATGATGCTTCATTTACAAATCTAAAAGAGCTGAAATTCTACATTCAAGCCATGCAAACAGCCAAGGGACTAGTATTAAAATGATGTTTCTTTCACTACTGAGTTTGCAATAATAATAGAAAACATTTCCTGCTACTAATAATTTGAAAATAATCATTAGCAAAGTTGCAGGGATTAAAATAATGAAGTAGCACTAGACTGTGATAAATTGAAATGGTTCTAGCTTCTTTTTCAGATAGAAATATGCCTATACTATTCCACTTGGAGTTTTCCTTAGACAGATCTGCCCATTCATACCTCTGTTTCATGTAACTGGACTCAAGCTCTTGACATAGATTAGTTACAGATTGATAAAATATAATTTGTCTTCAAAGGAACTGGCTTAACCATTAATGATTCCTTTTCTTGTAGAAAGGAATCCTGCACCCTGATTGAGGTCCATTGTCCTCACCCTGTAGTCCTTCAGAAAAATTCTGAAGGCTTGGCTTTTTCAATAAGTCCTGGGACAGAATGATCACCCATGAGGTGGGTTCTTTTTTACTTTCATTTCCAGGATATGGGTTGGTGATATTTTTCTTATCATGGAATATGAGGTACCTGGATTTAATATTGTGGTGTTTTGTTTTTTTCTTTTAAGTTTATACACAGCTTAGATTTACTTCAGTGACTAGTGTAGCTAATAAAAGGATTAAATACATAGAAATACTTTCATTGCCCTGGTGATAAATCATGAGATATACACATTTCCTTTTCAGAATTATTGGTGTTGTTTGCAATTCATCTGAATACAAACATGTTTTTTTATTTTGGGTCTATGTCGCTGTTGTAAACTCAAATAGTTATGATGAGTTCATCATAAATTGGCTTTTTTATTATGCTACTTCCTGACACATGACATAAACTATATTATATTTCAATTAGTTAGGGAGCAGCCACTTTGAGGAGAATGCACTATTACCAGGAGAAATAATGTCGAGGTTTATTGCTCACTGATGTTAGGGATCCTTTTCTTCACCTTGATATGTTGTGCCACTAATATTTTTCTTTTGTTCTCCAGACATCTTTCTCTTGCTTTCCATGCCCCTAATTCTGATGCTTTTATAGTGCTTGTCCTGAAATTATAGGTTATTTACAGCATAGGCTATTCAGCTTCTCAGTAAACCCAGATCAAATGAAGCTTTTTTTTAAAAAAAAAAATAGACTTTCAATTTTATTATCTTTCTCCTCCTCCTCCTCCTCCTCCTCCTCCTCCTCCTCCTCCTCCTCCTCCTCCTCCTCCTCCTCCTCCTCCTCCTCCCCATCATTTAGGGATGAACCTTTAATCCTACTGTAAACTGATTTTATTGTGTTTTTTGTCTACATAATAATAGTACTATGATTTAGTTATCCTCTTAGTATAACAAGACCAAGAGGAAATCCCTTGTGATCTGTCACTAAGCAGTTGTTATATCTTCTGAGTGTTTGTCAGTTGGTTTGTCTGAATCATTTTAAAAGTGACCAAATATTTCGTTTTTACACCCATCACACTGAACAGACTAGCACCTACTTTTCTTCCGCAACACCCTTGCTCTCTCCCACAGTTCATTTTTCCCCAAAATACATACATCTTTAGTCCTGTCAGCAGTGCCAAAAACAAATCATTTTCAGTCTTTTTAGTTCAGCTCCGTCTCCAGTGAAAGATACTGGTGTTTAGTTTTAAATTCTAGTAACCTAAAAAGCAAATGCCTGACTGTTCTGAGGGAAAGACCAAGAGAATTCTGTGAAGTTTCTAAATAAGAGGAAATGTTTACATGTGTACTGTTTAATATTTAAATATTGTTCTTCCATAATAAACTACTCAAATATCTTCTCACCTTTTAATTTTGTGCAAATTGAGGTTCCCATACTGTAAAAATATGTATTTAAAAATATACAAAACTTTCTGTGAAATAACGGTGAAAAGAAGCAAAGAGAGAGAAAAATTAACAAAACATACAGCATATCCCACTCATGAAACAGATCAAAATAAAAGTATCATATTCCTATATTACTTTTTGTCCCCTTAATACTTTCTCATCAAGTTTGGGGTTGAATATGTAAGGGGGAAAGTAAACAGTTGGCTAACATAGAATTATTCATAATTGTAAAAAGAACATTTTGTAAGCATCATCTCACACTCTGTATTTCTGTTCAGCTAAAAATACCTGCTGAGAAGGGAACATGTTCTAGCTCTGACCCTATAATATTTAGACATTATAATATGGAAAACTGGATTTTTTTAAAAAAATAACATCTTTTAATTTTAAAATTAAAATCTTTTAATTTTCTCCTTTTTTCAAAACTGAAACATATCTCCCTTAAATGATATCTCAAATTGTCTGTCTGTCTATCACCATCATATCCATCCATCCATCCATCAATAGGTTGTTGCTGATTCTTGCAATTTTCCACTCCTATCCTAAGGTACCTGTTTAGAAGTCACTATTATGCTACAATTCAACCACGTTCTAGTAACAGTGTCTATGTCAGCCTAATAAACTATAATCTCTTACAGATGAAGCACCTGGCACATATCCATATGTGAAAAAAAAGTAATTTTGGATTAAAAAAAATAATATAAACATTCTAAGGCTTAATCAAACTTCACTACATTGTTTTTTGCTGATCTCAGTCTTAACAATATAACAGTACTACTATGAGGGGGCCTGCCATTCCATTTACAATCGTAGATCCTATCCAAGCAAAAGAAAGGACTCTGGATTATAAGGCTAGAGCAATAACAAGTTTTCAAAGACAGATCCATGGTAATTTGATGAAGCCAAAACAAGAAAGAATGTCAGTCAAACTGAAGAGGAACAAGAGGAACAAACTATCAGCCCTTTGTGGTACTCCAGTTAAGAAGCACAAATCAATAAATTACTTTTTATTGTAAGGTTATAGCAACAGAATTTTAAAAGTCAAAAAACTCTTTTCCCCTCCTTTATTTTTACTTTCCAGGAAACTAGGGAGTGATCCCTTCTGAGATGCTTCCCACACTCTTTTCATTTTTGTGGACTGAGATATCTTTTGCATGATGGTAATCTAGTTTGCATCTCTTCCTTTCTGTCTCTGGAGGAAATAGTTATGATGTTCTATATATACAATTATTATGATTCATATAAATTTAGATGGACAATAGTTTAGTTGCAAAAATTTCACTAGGAATGTATATGACTGCAAAAGACAAAAGAAGAAATACTTTTGTATGAAAACAAAAAAAATTGTATTAGTAGGTTGTGTCTACCATTTCTTTGTACACAGCAGCCAACATAAGGCCATTATATTTACTTAAAACCCCTGTACATTACATTCAAAATACTATTATTGTTGATGCTATTTTACTTAACTTGTCCACATATTTCTTCATGGCTTCTGCATTGGGAATAACATCCTTGATTGTTTATATTCCATAATTCATCAAGTTCTGTATTTATAAATTGAACCTATTTCCAGATATGGACACATACAGATAAGCTCCATAAATGGAAGCTACGAGTCATTAAATGTAAAATTCACTTTCTCATACAGCTGAAAATACTTTCTTTTAAGTAATTTTGGAAGGTCTACATTCAGCTAAAATCAACTCACAAAATCCAAGTACAAATCATTAAAAACTTGCCAAAATATTATAGCTGTATCTAAACTGAAGGGAAAGCACCACAGGCAACTGAAATAATATATTTCACCATCATTTCACATATGTTTAAACCATGCAGTGCTTAAAATAATTCAGATATTGGACACCAAAAATAATATTGCTACTAGTGTGGCCTAAACCTAATCATTTGCACTTTAGTTGCATAATTTAGGAATCCATGCTTCATTTCAAATTTAATTTTAGTACAAGAATGTCAACCCAAGCAACTATTAAGCTGGTGAACAGTCCTGTTGTTAAAAATGGAGAGAAAATGCTGGCTTGAAGTTGAATCATGAGGATTGATGGCATAATCCAAGCACAGAGAATGGTGTGCTAAATTCCATTAGAATTACAAGAACCTAATGTTTCACATGCATTCCGTTAATTTCTGCAGGCATGCTTTCCTTTCTCCAGTGTATATCTATTATCAGGGAGGCTTAATTGAGCATATCTCCTTCATATAGTCCTCAATTGGCAAAGAAATTCTTCCTTCTGAAACTGAGATTGAACATGAAGTGCTGCCTCGCATACATTCTAGGTATTTATTACCTTTAAAGGTAAAAACTCTTTTCACAATGAAACTTGGAAGTATTTGTGGGGTTCCTATCCGAACATACATACAGATATTGTTCAAATATACAACTGAGTTGTAAACCTACACCTTATACTATTGTGTAAGCAGAAAGCAGCTTAATATCTATTGTCAATAAGTACTACTTGTTATACATAGATGCATGGATGAAACTTGGCAGTAACCTTTAATCATGTTGAATAACACTATACCATTGTGATAGCCAAAATTGGAAAACATGGTTATCTATAGAATATTGAATACCGATATCAATAAACATTCCACTTTATACTGATGGTTTGACATATAATTGTAATTTGAAATCTTACAGTTATCTTGGGGGGTGGGAGTCTGGGATGAACATCTGGTTGTGTGAATATGAATGATGATGATTATGGTGATTTTAGTGCTAAGCAGATTTGAACAGATTAGGCAAGTTCAGGGTCTAACTGAAAAATGAATGGGAAATAAAGAAATAAGCGCTAAGGAAAATGCATTTCATTCATTAAAGGATAAGGGCTTTCATTTCAATGATGTCATTTTTGCAAGGCACAATAGGCAGCCTTCCAGATTCCTTTGGTTCAATGGTACAGGCTTACTGTGCATTTCTTTTTTGAAAGAAACCATTGACCAATTGGGTTGTTGATGCAAAGAGTTACTTTCAGCAATGAGAATTTCATTGGCTCTATCACTGAAGTGGATGGGCTGAAACTGATTATCTACTTTCCGTGACGTTCTATGAATGTATACTCTTGAATATTTTTAATCACCTGAAGTAACTAGTATAGGATTGTTATGATACTGTGATGAGTCAACCTGACATGTAATGTGCAATATTTTAGGAATAGTCTTGTATCAAACTCACGTCATCACAGCAACATTACATGATGTATTGGGACTTTTTTCCACTTCGCTAAACTGGATGTGGATGTGGCCAGCACATGATGCATGCAGCCCATGAGCCAGGAGTTTGACAGTCTGACTAAATTTATTAGAAACAGCCGTTGTTGAGTTTTGGTTTTGGTTTTCTTCATATTTTTTAGCATTGCTCCATATAATGCATTGGACTCTCTAGTCATTAAACAATAAAATACCTTAAACTAGCAAAAACTAACATAAAGTATCTTTTATGTTTATGTTTTTCATCTAGAATCTTCAGGAAAAGGAAGGTGAGGATTTATTCTAAATTTATCTTCATGGTTTTTTAAAAATGTTGCTTATGTTCCAGGATGTCTACTTTTTAATATCTATCATGACATGATGCCCAAATATGATTTTTTATTGACACAAATAAAAAATGTGTTACTATCAATAAACATCAATTTTCATTTTCTGTTTTTTATTGATATGAATTCCATCAAAATTTTCATTTTATTTATTTGTTTATTAAATTTAATAGCCATTTATCCCATGGAAAGTGACTCTGGCCAACAGACATCAATTCAATACAATTATAATCCTTTGTATGATGATATATTTCTCACTCCTCTAAGGATACTATATGTGAATTATATGTTATTTCAAAACAATTAGATCAAGACATGGAATGAAGTATAAAAAAAGATATGTTAAGATGGGACAAAGTACAATTGTCACTGTTGGGAAGAATTTCTGTGATTAAGATGAATATTTTACCTGTAATGTTATTTTTCTTTTGGAGGTTTGCTATCTTGCTATGTGCTGCACTATTTAAATAATGGCAGGAGAACATATCTAAATTTGTGTGGCAGAGGAAAAAAATTCTTGTTAAATATACATCTATTGAAATTAGGACACATATGAAATTGGATAGCATGGTATAATAAAGATTAATGTAGATTTTAAAGATCATTATGTCAGACATTCCATTTTGAGAATATAGAATAAATACAAATCCAGGATGGACCAGAAAAGATGTGGCTCCCAGCATTTTATAAATAAGAAATACTAAATAAATATAAATAGTTAATTTATCCTGATATATCAGAATTTTTTCAAGGAGAATGTAAAATAAAATCAAGAGCAGATTTGAGAGCAAGTGATATAGCTATCAAATAGTTTTGTCTACTTTAAACTTTTCTGATATTCATCTATAAGAAAACTATTGTCTTATAGAAAAATATCAGAAAAGTTTAAAGTAGACAAAAGAATTTGTGAACGATGTAAGATTGAGTTTAAAACAGAACTATGTACAAATGATGAACGTGTTATTGATAAACTGTATAAACTTTTATTAAAAGTTGAAACAGAAGAACAAGTGAAAGAAAGTATAAGAAAATTGGTTAGGAATTTTGGTTGAAATAAACAAATGGAACAATGAGAAAATATGTGGTTGAAAGGCCTGACATTTACATTATGTTCCAATCTTTAAAAGAATTTTTTTTTAAAAAAAAAAAGATGCACTGCTTGTATTTGTTACTAGAAGAAATTGTCTAGAATGTAGAAAAAGAATGAATACAATAGATTTATGTTAGAAATGTGAATAACAGGGAAGGGATATTTTGAGGGTGAGAGTTTGTTCTCCAAGCTTGTGGGTTGGTTTCTGAACATTTTGTTCCTAGGCTAGGTAATATCTTCAGCAGAGTTTAGGGAATATACAGATAATGTTCTTCTATTTATAAGGGCTTCAGGTGTGGGTGTGTCAACTGAGGATCTTGTGATGGGTCAACTGTGAGACATCAGTGAGTCTTGTGATGGGTCTTGTGATAAGCCGTGCGGATCTGGATGGGGAAGAACAGGCTCCAACTCAACCCTTCCAAGACTGAATGGCTGTGGATGCCGGCGTCCCGATATAGCCAGCTGATACCATCGCTGACTATTGATGGCGAGTCATTAGCCCCCACAGAGAGGGCTCGCAACTTAGGTGTCCTCCTGGACACACGGTTGTCTTTAGAAGAGCATATGACAGCCGTGGCCAGGGGTGCTTTTTATCGGGTTCGCCTGATTCACCAGTTGCGACCCTTTCTAGATCGGGACTCCTTATGCACAGTCACTCATGCCCTCATCACTTCCCGTCTGGACTATTGTAATGCTCTCTACATGGGGTTCCCCTTGAAGTGCACACGGAAGCTCCAACTGGTCCAGAATGCAGCTGCGCGGGTGATATTGGGAGTGACATGGCGCTCACATGTGACACCACTCCTACGCGAGCTGCACTGGCTTCCAGTGGTCTTCCGGGTGCGCTTCAATGTGTTGGTTCTTACCTTCAAACTCCTCCATGGCTTAGGACCTGGGTATCTACAAGACCACCTTCTGCAACCGATAACCTCCCACCAACCAGTACGCTCCCATAGGGTAGGCCTTCTCAGGGTGCCATCACTAAAGCAATGCTGACTAGTGGTTCCCAGAGAAAGAGCCTTTTCTGTTGGGGCACCTACCCTTTGGAACAGGTTACCCCCAGGGATACGAATGATCCCAGATCTTCGTACTTTCCGTCGTGCACTTAAGACCTTTCTTTTTCACCAAGCCGGTCTGGCATAAATCTTTTCTAATTTTGTAAATCTTTATGCTGAAGATTCTTAACTGTCGAGCCAAACTGGCTTAATTATTTATATTCACATTCTATATGTATGTCATTTTAACTGTTCACCGCCCTGAGTCCTTCGGGAGAAGGGCGGTATAGAAATTGAATAAATAAATAAATAAATAAATAAATAAATAAATAAATAAATAAATAAATAAATAAATAAGGAGATTACATCAGATCAGGCTCATTGGGAGAGGAACTGCTGGTGGGGGAGTTGCATCCTGTCAGAACTGAAGAAGCTTCTTGGATGAGAAGTGAAATGTTTTCAAAGAAAAAACAAGAAAGTCCCGTTGCGTCCTGAAAAAGTACCTCTGGGACAACCATGACCTGAATGACTGAGAATCTTTACAGATTTTGAGGGTCGGTACTATCTCTGGTTGGCTGTGTGGTTGATTTGGATTCTGAGGGGTTTATAGGCTGGTTGTAGGTCAATGTCTCTGTTGATGGAATTGATGAAGGGATATTTTACCATGTTGGTGGACATGTAAAAAAAGTTTTAGATGCAAATCAGTGGTGGGTTTCTACCGGTTCACCCCAGATTGTGTGAAATGGTAGTAGTGGTGGTGGGAGGCTCTTCCCACCCACCCGGACATCATCATGGACGCTCTGTGGATGCGCAGAAGCGTGTATGTGAGCAACGCGGGCGCTCCCGGTTCTGAACTGGTAGCAAAGGTAAGTGGAACCCACTACTGATACAAATATACCGTATTTTCCGGTGTATAAGACGACTGGGCGTATAAGACGACCCTCCTCAGAACCATTTAAGGCTCGTCAGAGCCTTTCGGGCTGGTCTGCCTGGTTACAGGAGAATGAAACCCGGCGTGTAAGATGACCCCCGGCTTTTGAGAAGATTTTTGTGTGTTAGAAAGTAGTCTTATACGCAGGAAAATACAGTATATACTAATTTAGAAGATCTTAAAAATCAATATACAATTGAAATCAGAGGCTCTCCTTTTGGGGTTGATGAACAGATAGTTGGGAAAAGATCACGAAACTTGTGTTTTTATATCACGGCAGTGAAATTATGATAATGCTCAAAAGCAGGAAGACTTACTCACAGTGGAGGAATGGTTCATAAAGATGATGAAACTTGCAGAAATGGCAAACTGCTTCTTTGATTAGATTAGCATTAGATGTTAGCAATAAACATCTATGTTTATTGCTAACTGGAAAATCCATTGTAGACTTTTTGCATGAAACAAAAAAAAATACCTTATCATTTCTGGCTTTGGTGATTAGAAGTAATTGATGATAGGGGAAAAAAGAGGATCTTTTCATTTGTAACCATAAACTGGAAGGTAATTTTGTAATTGTACTTATATTTGCTGCAAAGAAAATCGGAAGCTACCTCTTTTATTTCCTTTCTTTCTATTTGCATTTTTTGACTTTTCTTTTCTTTCTTTTCTCTACTTTGTATTAGTTCTTGTTAATTTTTATCTTCTAATGAATTTTTTAAATAAAAAATTATATTAAAAACCCCAAGCTGTTATTCAAGCTGTTAAGCCCCATGCACAATGAAAAGGAATTATTTTCTTAAATACTATACACAAGCTTAAATCCAAATAATTTGATCATATTGGGTTGTGTTCATCTATATTTATATCGTAGCCATTTTTACATCATCCTGATATTAAGTAATATTTTAACCAATCTAAGATCATGTCAAATGTTCTAAAGAGCATTGTAAGCTTCTGATTTAATATCATTGTATATAAAACTGCTATAATCATGTGTATATGGAAAAGTTAGTTATTAAAATGCCTTTCTACATTTATTCATCCTGAATAGGAATATAGACTTCAAAATATCTCTAAGTACATTCCAGACAACACTATTATATTATTTTACCTGGTAATTGATAATTCAATGGTAGATTTCTATCTGACTCTAAAATATTGATCTAAAAAGACATTGAACACCTAATCCAACACTGGGTTTAAAGCAAAATCATAAATAGATGCATCAATAGAAAATCCTTCCTTCCTTTCTTTCTTCCTCCTTCCCTCCCGCCCGTTCTCAACAATTCTGCAATATCCTGTGTTTTACAATTTAAGGTTCATAAATATGTTTCCCATTGTATACAGTTGTGATTTGGCTACAATAAAAGCTCTCAAGGTCTTGCAGTAAATTGGTAACTTACATGAAGAAATGTTTTCCTTTTACTCATGCTAGAGATTGTTAAATGTGGTGACCTCCAACAAAATGTAGCAGTATCTTTTGAACACATAAACGAATGTGTTTATCTGTATGATGCAGTCAACCTGAGAAAGGAATTTTCAAGCTTACTGTTTGTGTGTGAGAGAAGGAAAGAATGTTAGAACAGGAGGTTTTTCCAGAGAACAAATAATGATATGTGTTACAATGAGCTTTTGTCATTGCAAGTAACTCAAATGCTTGGGTACTGTGAAATTGCTTCTCAGATCTTTTATTTACAGGGAACACAATTTTACTGCATGAATTAGCACTATGGAGGAGAGAGAACAGATAGTAAATTCTGTGGGAACACTCTTTTCGTTTCGACAGTCTCACTTTTAATCGCTTTAGAATCTAGCTGTTTAAGACTGAATGTTTTATTTATTCCATACTGATTATTTCATTCATGACTAGTTTATCCCTATCGTGCTCTACCTCACATCTGATTATTATTGTAGGCCATGCAATCATAGAAATGTTTGTAGTTTATCTCAATGTATACTCACTATTTTTCAAACAATTCCAAATTGGAAGAAATTTTATGGGGCAAATTTGATTAATTTCACTGGGTAAACCAGACACCTGCTTTAAATAAAAATGAAATAACATCAGAACAGTTGTAACACCTTAGTAGATGGACCGCTGCTTACCAAATAAGAAATAATTCTTGTGAGGTAATTTCCATTCTTAGCTGGCAAAGTCAAGAAATAAGAATTCCTTTAATTTCTGGAATGATCTTTATTGCTCATAGGGTAAGGCAAAAGAATCTTGAAAGCTTGCCAAAGCAATTCTCCAATTTAACCTATACCTAGTGTAATTAATACAAACTTACTCTTAGGCTTTTTCTCACATATTCTCCCTCCCCTAAAGAAGGTAATCTAGTCTCTGATGGTCCTGCTCCCTCCTGAAATGGTCCTGCTTTCTTGACCATGATCCCAGAGTTGGTTATATATTCTTTCACACTAATATTTAAAAAAAAATAGGAAAAAAAGATTTACCATTTCAATAACGAATGAAGGCTAACTGTAATCTCCGGTGTCACCTACTGGTAGAAAGAAGGAATACATTATCCATATTCCTTTTATTCCTGGATTTGAATTTTAATTCTTTTCCTACTTACCCCAGCAATAGCTCAATCTACTCTGAAGCTAAATTTCAACCGAAAGGTATAATTCAATTTACATGGGGAAAAAATGCCATTTAATTTCATCCGAACTCTTCCGAGGGCTAAAGCTGAGATAGTCTCGTTTTTGAGGGGGGGGGGAGTACATAAAATACCATTTAAAACTTTTGCTAAAGGTGCCTCTAACATTAATTGTATTAGACATTAAAATAACATAATATTCAACAAGAAAATTTGGATAGATGATAGAAGATAGATAGATAGATAGATAGATAGATAGATAGATAGATAGATAGATAGATAGATAGATAGATAGATGATAAACAGACAGCAGGGAGAGAAGAGATTTCTACAGCTACCCAAACCTGTCTAACACATCACTCATATTGTAGAAGAAAGTCTGTAAATCTGCAGTAACTGAGAAATAACAGAAGGTGCAGTAGCATCCTTTATGTTAGTCTATATTGATCGACTCTAATGAGCACCAGTGGAGCTGTAGCTAATGGTGGTATGTCTGGTGTTAAGGGCAAATGTGGGAGAAGATTATCAACCCAAGGGGTTTAACAGTAGCTGGACTGCCCTCAGCCCTCAGGGCAATGATGCACTTGAGAGGTCACTGTATCAAATGAGGAGAAAGATTTGGATTGTGCTGCTAGAAGCAATGCAGCAGGAGCATATTTTAGCCAAGACTCAAAGCATCAAAATATGTGTGTGTGTGTGGTTCTCTCCATATATTTAGGCACAAAGGAAGCTGTTGCCTATCCAGTATTTTATTCCTAATTCCTAATTAAGAATTGTAGCCACAATTCACAATTAAAAAGCTGCAATGATTTTTTTTTTTTCATTTTCAGTTAGTTTGCCTCTGTTGCCCAGGTGGGCAGAATAATGTATCGAGCTTTATACAATCAGGTGAAAGAGCCTCTGTAAAAAAAAAAAAAAGTATAAAGAGAGTAATGCATTGTTGCTTCAAATAGTTTTATACATGAGCTGTTTATTATAGGACATGCTGCTATTTGATCTGTTTACTTGACAGTGCGCTCACTGTGGTCCTTGCTACCCCCATCAGAGATCTAAAAGGGCCGATGTGCCTGACCCACCAGAGACAAGAAGGCCATAGGCATTCAAGGGAGACTTAACTGACAGAGTATAAAATGCTTGCAGTGAAATGTTAGCGTAGAAAAGGAGCTACAGGTATTAGAGAAGATGAAAATGTACTGAGAGATGCCTTGAGGTGTAAGACATGTTGCACATTTTCTTCTTTAATAGAATAATGGAATAAATTTCAGCATATAAAGCTTACAAAGATTGCAAAAAAAAAAAAAATAGCCACTTCTCTCTTCTTTCTCTTTGGAGAATGGAACAGGGAAAGCTCTGCCATTTGCCACTACAGAAACCAGTCTGTAGATGGAAACAAAAGGGATTGATGTTGTACGCTGTGTAATGTGTAATATGATTATATTACTTTTCAAAGACATTAATTGCTACAAGCTGAGATTTTTTTTCTTTTGGTTCTTGGTTTTATTTTTTTTAAGGGATGGAGTTCCAGCTTAAATCATACACGTTTATTGAAATTAATAGCATTTCAGTGAGTTAATGATTACGTTATATTGGATTAATTGTAAAATGGGCATTTCCAAACTGCTACTGGCTTTGCTTAAACCATTTAAATGACTTCATCTTCATCTTTTTATGGAGTAAACCTTCTGAATAGCCTCCAGCTTCCTCCAGCCAGGGGAGCTAGGAACACCAAAAAATGCTCTTCTGACCAACGTTATTTCCCCCTGCCGCTTGAACTTTCTTCAGGATGCTTATTTGCAGCAAGGAAATTAAAATAAATCAACCAGCATACAGAGGACCAGAAAAGTCAACAGAACCAATAAAAACAGCTTATTGATTTCAGGAGGATGGAAGAACTCTGAGAATCCAGGAGGTAGGTAGGATGACAAGAATTTGCACCCATGGAATAGAAACCAACCTCTCACAGTTCCAGAGATTTACCTTAGTGGTGCTTCCTCGGAATCTAAATTATCTTGAAAAATGCCGTGTCTCGTGGAAACCCAGGACAAAGTGTCTTGCATATTATATTATTATCCATATTCAATCCAGCATGTGCCTATTTTATATGTTTATTACATATGTTATATCTTCCTTCCTTCTTTCAGAAACTTAAGACAGGATTCTTAAATTCTCTCTCAATTTGCTCTCATTTTCTTTCAGTGAGATTACTGCAGTTTGTCCCTTTAACTATGCCCCAGGTCTACAATTTGTTTCTTTCAATTCTATCAATTTTATCTAGCTAAATCTAAAATGTTCTTTTAGTTTAGATTAAAAGGTTGTTTCCTTGGCCATTGTAACAAAGCTCCTAGATCTCCTTTTTTATGGAATACAGAACTCAAGTTAAAAAGAAAAAAAAGATTTAAAAAGATATAAAAATGAAAGGAAGAAAGGAAGTTTCGTTCCCCCGTATCATGTTACTATCTGCAAAATCTCTAGCAATCTTTATGTTGTTCTTCAAAGCGCACTAAATCTCAAGAAGGGCATTCAATAGCTGACATAGTTCTTTTTAATTGTAGAAATCATCTATCAAGATCCACTTCCACTTCTAGTCATAATATATGTCATCTAGGATCTATATGATCTGCTCAGTGTAGCAATTCACTAAGTCATGTATGAAAGGTATCAAGAATCCCTAACCTGAAAATCTACAAAGAGGGAGAATCCATCTCTATTGTAACAAAAATGTGTACTGTTTCAGTTCTTACAATTAGAAAATTCCTTCAAATATTTGGCCAAAATCTCCTTTCTATTATTCATCTTGGTCCTTGTGCTACTCTCAGTATTAACAGAACATAAGTCCACACTCTTCCATGTGACAGCCTTTTAAATATTTGCAGATAGCCATCAGATTTCCCCATTGCAAGTTAAAGTTCCCAGCTCTTATAATCATTGATTCCAGACCATTTATCATCTTTACAGCCATCCCCTAAATCTATCCCTGCTTCTCCATGTTTTTCATGGAGCTCTCACCAAATCTATCTTTATATGTCTGGGAGGCACAGCTGATCTGCAACAAAAGCAATATACACTATGATTTAGGAATTCTTTTTTTTAAAAAATGACATTATCATCATAGCCAGTTGTTCACTTTCAGGGTTCTGCTTTCTCTTCTTTAATCATCAACATGATGGATGAAAACAATGCTTTCAGCCCTCATGTTTTCCACATACTTGGTTTCTACTCTCAACTCTTTAAACCTCATACTCAACATGTTGTAGTCACTTATAATCTTCTGGAGTGTTTGACCTCTTCTAGCAATATTGTTTGTCCCCCATATGACTAAACCGAAATGATTAGAAATCAATCTGTTTGACAAGCCTTAGTAATCCTCCATCACATCCTGGATATGTTCAATAGAAAGACGTCCCACTGTTTGGAATAGCAAAGTTAGTCCCCATACAGCTGCTTCTATCTAATGCAATCACAAGTCTCTTGCTACTATCATTCTTCTTTTCTTCTTTATTTTTATTGATCTCTATGAAGCTATGAACCCATTCCATTGTTCTGGGGAGATCAGAATGATAAAATTAGCTCAGGTGATTGAAGGTCATTTTTTATGTTGATATCTTCAGATCAGTCACCTTCCAATATTTCTTGCTGTATGCTTCAAAATGCCTCTTACTGCCACTCTTATTGAGTGATAATCTTCTCCATAAAAATTATTGACAAGCCCTTAACATTTAAAGAACAATATAATTCTTTTTCATTTAATATGATGTAATAGTGATAGTATCATATAAAACTCATACACTGAGCAAAAAAAAAGTTGTCTTGAATGTTTAGGAAAAGTTGGGAGGATAATTTGGGCTTGAACTTGAATTTCTGTGGAACTTCTTGTGGCACTGAAAATCTATTTCAGATAATTCCCACCTGGAGTTAATAAAATTATGCTGCGTAAATTGAAACTTTTCTGACTGTAAACAAATTAGCACACATTGTCATCTTAACTGACAATATCCAATATAGCTATCTTTTTGATCAAATGCATTTAAAGAAATGGTGAAAAATTATCCACCAGTCTTTACAGTATCTTATTGTTGATTTATAGTACCTATTTCCTAAGACATGTAAATTAATACAATATAAGAATCTGATTAGATTCTATTTATTAGCTGCCAGGATTAACTCAAAATACTGGAAAATTAAAATACTCCTTTGATTTTATCAGTGATATTTAAAAGTGTAGAAAATTATTGCTGTTGGAAAATTAACATAACAAAGAGCTTTGAAAATATGTTCAGTTGAATGTACTCAGTTCTCTTCACTTTTTATAATGTTTCTTCCCTTAAAGTTCTTTGTCTGTACTCATGTTCTAGAAAGAAATATAGAATATTTCAGAAAGTGTAAGCCATTAAGGCAGTAGGCAAAAGGACAACATGACTGCTTCTCAATCTATCCTTTTTTTTTTTACTTTCTCCTTAAAATCATGGGCACATGCATGTATGTACTCAAGAGTTTTTATTTGTTTTTGCAATGCAAAACATTTTTTTATTAGGTTACAGTTTTAAATATAGCTTTTAATATTGTAGTATATTAAATAGTACATAATAGTAACCTGATCAACATATGTTTGAATAATAACTGTCTTTTTCTTCTTCCTTTTGGGGTTTTTTCCCCACTTGATTTTTAACTTTTTGTCTGTTGAACTTTTCAAGGAGATTTAAGAGTTTATATACTATTTTGAAGAATACTGCAAGATATGCCACAATTGCTACTTAATATAAAATACATTTGAAAAATGTATTTTATATTAAATATAAGTACATTTGAAAAATATGTGAAAGCTAATCAAGGAAGCATACAAAATCTACAGGTTCCTGACATATTTGATGAACAGTATTTACTTTCCCACTATAATTTTGGCTGTATTTCACATAGTCATTTCTTTACATTTTACAAACCTGCAGACTGTTTTTCTAGTCTCATGGAAAGTTAGCTCAACAATACACCCCTTGTCATAGCAAGGGAAAAAGAATGCTCTTCATTTCCATTACACAATTTGTCTGTAGATAAAGGCTGGATGGCTGTTTGGCATTCCCTTGGTGGCCACCTTGAAAAGATGGGGTGCAGACCCTTGGAAGGGTAGAGAAACCTTCCTAGACTAATTCAAAAATAGTGGAGCAGGAAAGACTATTTGATCTCATCAGAAGACAGTCAGGGGAATCTAAGGCATGTACAAAGATAAATGTTGAAGGATAAGATTGAACAAATAACAAAACTAGGCACTAATGCTGCCACAGAATACTATTCCACTAATCTTCTCATCCCACTGGTCCTTACCATTCAGGCTCAGTTTTCCAGACATTATGAACTTGAATGATAGAATTATTTACCAGATAGAAAATGCTTTTGTTGTGGTCTACTGTAAAATAGGAACTTGTTAGAAGTTAGAACCATATTCAGTTCAGCTGCAAGAAAGCCCAAGATTTCCTTACTAGTTCTTCCCCTCTGAATATAACTTCTCTGAAACTGAAAAAGTAAACTGCACTTTGTTATGTTCTGCTATACATTTCTATTCCACTGAGACCCAAATCAGACACCAACATATACCAATTGACTATTCTTCTTACCATTAACTTTTCAACACAGGAGACACCCATAAAGTTACTCTTCAAAATAAGGGTTTTTCCTGCTGGAACCCAAAGTCTAGTGCTAGAGTGAAGAGCAATTTGTAAAAGCCTACAACCTATAGTCTCATAAATTTATTTTAGGTTGGAGGGCACTTTGAATCTGATGAATAATGAAGACCCAATTAACTAAAGCTGCAACACTGTCATTGTTATTACTTCTGCTGCCAGTTTATAACCCACCTCTTAAAAGTGCTCCAAACAATGCAGAGGAGAACAAAAATGCATAATCCTTGGACCACATTTAAATTATCAACAAAGTATAATAAATAGATATTTCATCCACTGATATTTCTAAGGCAACAGATACCAGTTCAGTTATTGTTGTTGTCCAAGGGCAATATTCTTCCATATTCTTGTGAATAGTCTTTAATTGTCCAAAGTCACACATCAGCAGAAACAAAATCCCAGAGATAACAGTGTGATCAAACAACTAAGTCTTACCTCAAATATATAGCATATCACAGATTGGCTTATGTACAATCTATATTTGCAGCTGTACGCAAGCCCTTTTTAATGGCTCTTAGAAGAAAATTATGCAATTAGAATGTGGTTTGGCACCAGCTATAGATTATTTAAAGAAATCCTGTGTGGCACAGTGGTTAGAATGCAGTACTGCAGTACTCACTGCTTACTCCGGGACTTCGATTCTGAGCGGCTCAAGGTTGACTCAGCCTTCCCTCCTTCCAAGGTTAGTAAAATGATGACCCAAATTGTTGGGGGCAATATGTTTCCGTAAACCACTTAGAGAGAGGTGTAAAGCACTGTGAAACAGTATATAAGTCTAAGTGCTATTGTTATTAATACACCTAGAAAGATCTTTAGAAACTTTGAGAGGTGAGGGGAGAGAAAAGAAAAGGAAAAAGGAAAAAAACCATAACCACTTTTATTATTGTGTTTTTGATAACTATCTAAGATTTATCCTACAGTTAGGTTGACATAATGTTTGCCTGAATCTGGCAGATTCTAGCAAATAGAAATTTTAATATTTTAAGTTTCTTGGTTACATTAGGAAGTAAGAAACCAGGTTTCAGGGTTCTGACCAATGTCCTAATTAGCTCTTTACCATACTTTAGCTTGGTCTTCCTTTGTCTCCAACTTTATAAAAGACAGTCCTTTATTTGAGAATGTTTTCTGTTTGAAGTGTTGAACTATTCAATTCCATAAAATATTGAATGAAGCAGCTATTTTCTGGTCACATGAAAAGTCTGCAGCATAATACATGGAAAATGCATTACCACTGCTTTAACAAATATTAATTTTATTGTTAAAGAACATTTATAAACATTCATAAAAACTATTTATTTCCACTTTTACTAGTTATACTATAAAATCATTGTCTGACATAGCAACGTGTTAACCTGGATAATAATTATTAGTTATTCAACATAAGGATTTTTTATATTCCTGTGTTGTATTTGGATACTATCTCACTTTTTTTTTTGTATTTGAATTTAGATAGGAATTCAATATTTCTTTGAAGAGATACCAATTTAGATTTTAATTCTGCTTTCTTTACTATTAAACATAGAAAGAAAAGGTTTTTTTCATGCTTTCATTTAAAAAGGCTACAAACCAGTTATGATCTAATATTTTAGTTAAACTATTTGCAGATCTATTTTATCAAGCAGATGTCTCAAACAGATGAGCAAATGAAATTTCTTATTCTGACTAAGGCAAATTTTAATGCAACCTTCAGTAATATACTTTATATAAGAAATACCTAATATCTGCATACCTAATATCTATAAAATATATTGATAATCTAACATAACAAAATTTCACTTTGAAGCTTTATTGAAACAAGTTATTTTAATGGCTCATGGGAGCTTACATGAAACTATATACTGACTAGGAAAGGTTTCATAAGATTAAAAGTCATTTGTACAGTCTTATTCTCAAGGGAGGGAAATCTGAAGGTATATTGGCCTTCATTCATTTTTAAAGAGTTAATTAGGAGTTAATTTGTTTGACAAGAGGCACTTAAAATATGCTTAGAAGTAGTTTTTCATTAGAACGGGAACTTTAAAAAAACATAGGAAGATGTTCTTCCAGAGTGTGTGTTTATAGATAGTATTGAACACAGGAATATCAGAGCATTCCACTATTTCTATATTGCATTTAGAAAAGGATATCAGAAGGATACAGTAGATGTTTACTTCTGGCTTCCCACCTTGCAACATTCCAGAACATAAAAGCCGAGAGGTGAGCAGTAGTTGAGTGCCATTCAGTTCGAGCAGGTGAAAGTGCCATTGCAAATATTTCCTGAGGGACTTCAAATCTGTTGCAGCCTACAGCTCCTGAACTCTCATCAGTTGCCTTGGGGCATCATTCTCAATGTCTCTTCAGTAAAACTATCATATAACCATCAAGCTGTATTCCCTTTTCAGCTAGCCGTATAGAACGTTAGCCTAGGGCAGAATGGAATCTAGGCCCCCAAGTACAACTTTTATTCTTGATGGGGTTCCTGATCCCATTTTCTTACATTGGCTAATCCTTTGTTAATCTTTCAAGTTGGAAGGTTTAGTACAGCCTAAATTTATTGGGGGGAAGGGACATGTAATAAGCAGGGTTTGGAATTGTTAGCTAGCTGGATGAGGCAGTATCTCATAATTAAGAATGAAATCTATGCTCATTTGACATTCAAGGCATGATCATAAGGAGGTTTCAGTGTCTGATACTGCATCTCTTGTATCATATCTGGATGCCAGCTGGATCAGGGTTGACTTCTCACTCAATATTGGCAGTGCAATAGATAATTCTACTGAATCTGAGAAAGCAGTCTAGTTGCAGGGTGTGATACATATTATTCTGTCTTCTGAGCGAAGAAATAATGATCAGTGTCTTAGAGCGCCACCAGTAGTAGTTGATTGCTAGTAGTAGCATTTGTCTCCTAGAATGGGAATGGTGAAGAATGGTAAGGTTATTCTTGAATAATGCCTGTAATGTTCAGTAATGGCTTAATCCCAATAACCACACAAATTTTTATCATGACCATTTTGGATTGGGAAAAAAAACACCACGTATTTATCTTCTAGTAACTACAAATAAAAGTACAGAATTTTAAAGGTGTTTCAGCAATCCAGAGCCTAGAGGGCTCAGCAGACTAATGCATTGTAATTTAACTCCAGCTGTCTGCAATTACTGTAAGTTTGAATCTCACCAAGCTCAAGATTGACTCAGCCTTCCATCCTTTCTATGGTAGGTAAATTGAGGACCCAGTTTGTGGGGGCAATAAGCTGACTTTGTAAAATATACAAAAGTATGAAGGCTATTGCTTAACACATTGTAAGCTGCCCTGAGTTTCTGGAGAAAGGCGGCATATTAATCAAATAAAAAAAATAAATTAATTAATTCTCCTATTTTCTTTACATCGTTCTAACTAGTTGTCTTTGGAGCAATTATTGAAATATACTCAATCTACACAAGGCAAAAAAAAAGGTTTGTTGTGTTGAGCCAATTCATTCAAAATCATTTAGCACAATAATAAAGAAAATATATATATACAGTATGTTCCTGAATCTTGAAACCAAGCAGCCAATCAAGGTTTTCCTGTTAATTTCAAAAGAAGAGTTTAATTCTGGTATTATTTCCAATTATTTCTCAAACGGCCACTAAGAAAGAAACTGCAGAGAAAGAGTTGGTGTTGCAAGAGTTTGTAGCTGGAAGGAAAGTCCTTCCTTATATTGAAGTAAAGTTCTGAAAATAAGCAAAGAACAGATTTATTGATTTTTGGTGAAGTCTGGGTGTAAAAAAGAGAAAGAATAAAGAAGTGCTCTTTGCCCGCTATGTCCAAATGACATCCCAAGTGGCCTTCTTAATGGTGGGGGAGGGGAGGGGGCAGGTGTCTACCCCAGCACATGGATAGAACTGCCCTAAGGCTAGGGCTAATGGTATTGGCTGAGTCTGCTGTAAGCCTCTCTTTTCTAATAGCCAACTTTCTGTGTGCAAGAAGACAGACAGTTATTGATTGGTCCAAATGCCCTTGAGTTGACAACATCTGAAATGAAAATCCACAAGGCTAGCATAAACTTTCTGCAAGTTCAATTTCTGGAATCTGATTATGAGACAGGATTGTGAAACCCACTCAGACATGTAAAAAGGCCTGCTCTTTGTATTATTCTTTTCTTTTGCACTGTAATTATTTGACGGTAAGTAACTTCCTAAGATTTGTTAGACAAGCAGCAATGTAAAGAGGCAATCTAAGGATAATAGTGTTTTGATTAAAAGGAGAGCGTGAAAGGGAGAAGCACCATCTTCTCTGGAAGGTTTAATGACAAAAAGATGTAAATCTCAAAGATTTCACATTTTCAGAGTCTAAGCTGTAATTAGGTAGAAATAAATACAATATTCTTTCTGAGGAGTTTTTTTTAAAAAAAAAGAAAGAAAGGGCTTTTAGTAAAAGGTTCAGATAAAAAAGCTATCTAAATATAAATGTTCATCTTTCAGGAGTGGCTGAGCTCAGAACAAGTGCATACTTTTAAAACTGAATGTTTTCTGATGACTTTCTATGAATTAAAATGCCGAAGTTACAATTCACAAATGCAGTGAATTGGGAATTGCAAGCGCTGTGGGAGTTTATTTGTATCTTATTAAACATTCTCCTGTATTCTACAAATTCCTCTCCAATCAATACATCGACTACTGTATAAACCTTAAATAAAGCATTATTAAACTGGATGTGGTGTTCATGTCTTGGTGGGTTATTTAGAAGCATAAAAGATACACTCTTAAGAAACAAACCCACACCATGGATTCTGCAGATGGAATGCATGTTAAATTTATTCAGGCATTGATTTGTAATGTTGATCCTCTATGGCTTGGTGTTTCTTTCCTCATTAATCTTAGTTAACCCTCTAAAAACAATGCCAGAACTGTCATTTGATGTGCTGAACATCCAGCAGGCAAAGAATTTTGCTTTTCAGAACTGCAGATCATGGCAGAATAGACTGGTCTCAAGCCACATGCCTGGATGTAGCTGATTATTTTCTTAAAATGATTTTTCTTAAGAATTTAAGATGATTTTCTTCCACAAACCACAATGCATAACATGGAAATGAGAAATATAACTATGTAACTGTCATTTCTAAAAATGCAATTGTGTAACCAGTACAATGTTAATTAGAAGGGTCAAGCAATAGATCTTCAAATACATGCAGAATTTGGATTAATATTATCACAAGGAAGTCTCCAGTGAATCTACTGAATGCAAAGCAAGTGAAGAAATTAATGGGAAGTCATGACACCAATGCCAAGAAATATAAGGCTGCACTCCCAATCTAACTATATTCAAAAGAGATATATTTTAATTTCTCCATGACTCTAGGATGACAAATTAAAGGGTCAAAACTTTCTCTGTACCTAAAGTCCACACTATCTGAATACAACAATAAGCATGATGGCCATCCTATATAGTATGTAGCTCCAGATTCAGAACTTTTAGATATTTTTTTCTTTGTAGGACCATACAAAACAGATAAATCCTTTTCCTAGGAAGCACTTGTTTACAGCTGGATAGGAGTTCAGAAAACGATATTTGCCAGTGGTGGGTTTCAAATTTTTTTATTACTGGTTCTGTGGGTGTGGCTTGGTGGGCATGGCAAGAAAAAGATACTGCAAAATCCCCATTTCCTCCCGATCAGCTAGGACTAGGGAGGTAGAGAATAGATGGGGGCGAGGCAAATCAGAGGTGGTATTTACCGGTTCTCCGAACTCTCAAAAATTTCAGCTACCAGTTCTCCAGAACTGGTCAGAACCTGCTGAAACCCACCTCTGATCTTTGCTCACTTAATCATAGTCTAATTTCCCTATACATTCCATTCTGGGAATAGTGGACAAATAATGGTTTCATCAACATTGATATCATGTTCAGATTTTTCTAGGGATCTTAACATGACATAAAGGCCTTAGTTCTATATATTTAAGTAATGAATGAAATAATGAATTTTAAATTCAATAATTGTAAACTCCTTGTGTTTTGCTGATACTTTATTCGTCATCCACTAGGTTTTCCTTATTTTTCTTCTAGGCAGCTATTTATTCTGTTCCATTAAAAGTTTTAATAAATAATTTGGAGTACTAATGGGGAAATGATGCTATTTGAACTGACTGCTTGCAGGCACTCAACTGGAGTCCTTGGGCATCTGGTTCCAGTGTCGTGCTGCAGTACATCAGATAATTATTGTTGTTAATTGTTGTTAGTTTTAATACTTTTAATGCTTTTATATTTATGGTTTTTATGCCATTCTAAGCTGCCCAATGTCATTTCAGATTCTGAAATGGTTGGTGAAAAAATAATAAAATAAAATAAAATAAAATAAAATAAAATAAAATAAAATAAAATAAAATAAAATAAAATAAAATAAAATAAAATAAAATAATAAAATAAATAAGACAAGACAAGACAAGACAAGACAAGACAAGACAAGACAAGACAAGACAAGACAAGACAATAAAAATTGAAAAGCCTGGTGCCACAACCACAGTTGCCTGATCCAATCTACAATAGATCCATCCAACCCATCCGGCCTCGCCCTATCCCAAAAACTGGGGGAGGAGCCAGATTTTACCCAGAAGGATTAAAGAGTAAGGATTTACAAGATCTTAGCTGGGGGGGGGGTTGGAGTTGATAGGGTAGGGGGGGCTGCAATGGGAAAGGTCTCATTCAGTGGTGGGTTTCAAAAAATGTTACTACCGGTTCTATGGGTTTGGCTTGGTGGGCATGGCAGGGGAAGGATACTCCAAAATCCCCATTTTCTCCCGATCAGCTGTGACTTGGAAGGCAGAAAATAGATGGCGAAGGGGCCAGTCAGAATTTTTACTATCCGTTCTCCAAACTACTCAAAATTTCCGCTATCAGTTCTCCAGAACTAGTCAGAACCTGCTGAAACCCAGCTCTGGTCTCATTGGACAGCAATATTTCAGGGAAGGAGCTTGAAGTTTGCTCACCCTACCCGCTCAAATCTTACATGATTTTTAGATGACTGAAGATTCCAAGACCTATTCTGATTTTGTTCACTATTTAGTTTTTAAAATTTGGTGCCCTGTGCTTCATCTCCCTAAATAATCCAGCTTCATCATGAAACATTGGGTTTGGCAGCTATACCTGGCTGCTGCAAATGAAATGAAATGAAATGTGAACACTGTGTCTGCCTGGACCAGGAGGAATTCTTTATCACAAGCTCTAATGATTTCTATTGCTTCGTTGCCGGAACCTCTGTAAGAAGACACAACAATGGATCAATGTAGTCATTGACTAACTCACTCTGTGGATAAAAAAGGGGTTGGGCATTAATACAGTTTAAACCCACATGGATGTTCCTAATAGCATAAGAAACTGACCTCCAAATTTAACCTTTAGCAACAGCTGTGTTAACTTTTTGTCTGAGAAATAAGGAAGAAGTATGGATCTTTCTGGCCTCGCATTCGTTCCTTGTCCCATATGAACCATCAATCACATGGAGAAAAGCTTCAACCTTGCAAGTTTCGAGATGGGCAGAAATTGATATAAGCACTCAAGCAATGCTTGTTTCAAGTATAAGGAAAGAGTTGTTAACACAGAGGGCCTTTCTAAATAATCTCACATATAATCTTATGTACTGATATGGACAAATGATAATACAGAGCCTTGTGGTCAAAAGGACAGTAAACTCACTGGCCTCTCGGAAAATTACCCTGTTTTCCCCAAAATAAGACATCCCCTGATAATAAATCCAATCAGGATTTTGAACACACGGCAATAAGGCCAAACTCTTATTTCAGGCTCCAAAAAATATAAAACAGGGTCTTAATTTTGGGGAAACACAGTAGCAGATTAATTAATTAATCATTCAAGCAAGCAAAATACATTATTACATTATTTCAGTATGAAATAATATTGGTTTAAATATTCCTAACTAAAATCTTAGTCTTATTTATGTGCAATATCCTTGGAATTACCCTTGCTATATTTGCTGAGGTTTATTAGGGAAATTTATGAAGGAGAGTTATTAGGGAATAAGCTTTTCAGCAACTGACTGAATTTTATCTAACTTTAGGTTAATACAGCACTTGTCTGTAAAAATGCTCAGAGAATATCTACTAGAATCCAATAAACTCTTTCCTTAACTATTATCTGGTTCACAGATAATTGACCCAGTGTTCCTTTGTCCTATTTGGTAGGTAACAGAGCAAACGTAATTGTAATGCATTGGGATAAAAAAGGGAATGGCTGAAACTAAATCTGTTGGCTGCGTGAATACTAGGCTTTACTACTGTGGTAAAGGTCCTTGACTTGAACAGCTTCCTTGAACCAGCTGGCCAAGTCACAGCAGCATGCATGCTCTGTAGCCTTAATTTCCAAATATGTTTCTGTCTACAGATATCAGTTTCCCTGTGTCATGTTATGTAAACATTCCAGGAATTAACTCAACTTCTCCTTAAGCTCTAGTGTGCTCAAGCTCACTATTTGGCATGTAGAAGAAGAGGAATGGTAGCCATGTCCATTCACCAGCAAAGCAATTCACACACCTTTTTTTATATAACACTTTCTTGTGACCCGTTTCAGTCAGTGGTGGGATTCAGTCAGTTCACACCAGTTCAGGCAAACTGGTTGTTACCCCACCCACCTACCCCGCTATCAAAGTGGATCATGGGTGCTGCGCTGCGCTGCACTCAATGGAGAAATGGGCAATGGAGTGGCCAGCACAAGGGAAGGAAAAGGCCAGTTTCCCTCTTTCTTCTCCCTCATACTCCTCCTCTTTCCCTCATGCCAGCTGCTCTGTGTTCCCATTTCGCTGTTGCAGCACACTGCCCAGGATCCACTTTGGTAGGGTCAAGTTGGCCATCACAGGAGGCTTGTCCCACATGTGGAGGATAGGATGGGCCAGTCCTCCCATGACAGCCAACATGACTCTGAGTGAACTAGTTGTTAAATTATTTGAATCCCACCACTGGTTTCAGTCTTTTCCTTAGGTGACAATAACTGCAAGAAATTACCTGCAGTCTGATTCCTACATAATGTGTTAAGACTATAATTTCCAGGATTATTAATTAGCATAAATCCCAATATATTAAGAGGGTGCCAGGCTGAAGATGGTTCTTATTTGAAATGTCTGTACCATATCTACGTCTGGATTTATGTTATCTGAATAAACATGATACATAGGAATGTATACCACACAGAGATCTCTCTAAAAAGAAAAAGAGAGGTGAGGTGCCATGAAAGAAAAGAGCTAAGGAAATCCATGTGTTCACACAAGCAACAAGGCCATATTGAAAATGATGCCTTATACATTAGATACAGTATTTTTCAACAACCTTCCTGAAATTTAAAAACTCATTCAACATCTCCTGCAAATAAACTCAGCATGAAAAGTTATACTTCCAGTTTAGAGCTTTTAAAACCCATACATATATGCACTTATGCACGTACACAAAGTTAATTGTTCTGTACTGTGGGGAATATTAAAGCAAAACCAAAAAAAGAAATAGGATTGAATTTGCTAGGAAAGGTCTAACCTTTCATCAGCTAGAATTGGCAAACAAGATTGCACATTGTATTTTCACGTTATTAACTTATTTGTGTCTTTAAACAATTATTGAACTTCTCTAACTAATGAGTAGTGGGAGTAAATCACATGGATAGTATGTAACTAGAGCAGAGGTAATTGAAAAGTATTGTCATGAATGATTTTCCTCCCATGTATTAAAATATTCACCTCTGCACTAAATTACTACATAATTTGGCAGACAGTTGATGTTGGAAGAAAAATGGCTAAATCATGCCAAATCCAGAATTGAAAAATATAAGTTGAAGATTGAAAAGAAAAGAAGATTTTGCTCTTATTTTATAACTGAAAAAAATGCCATTTCTAATTAATCAAATCAAGTAACTTCTGTCATCAGGTTTATACATATTGTTCACTGATAACTACAGGATCCATTAACTCAAAATATCAGGATTTTCAGGCTTCAAGTCAAAATACAAAGCATTAAACAGATCTCCTGTGAATTTTAAGTTTCTGGCCTTAATCTATTGGACATGCTGTCCTGGAGTTTTTGGATCGAATCAAACCTTCGTTTGGAGCCTTTTATTCAGGACTTTAATATGCAGTTGATCCTATAAATATCAGATCCATTTATTACATCATTGATGCTTCATAGAACAGTAGAAAGTTTTTATTATAAGTTTCAGATTATTTCACTTAAGCATCTTCTTCACAACTTTAAATGTACTATATGGATAAGAAAATAGGGAAGGGTTATCACAGAGGAAATAGAAGCAAAATTTCAAAAAAATAAAACCTTCACTGATGACATAAAACTATTTAACACTACCAACAATATTGCTTCCCAACAAAGCGACCTTGACCATGTGTCAGAATTGTTAAGCAATTGGCAACTCCAAATCTCAATTAACAAATGCTCTGTCTTACACATTGGCAACAAAAATCAGAACACCAAATACAAGCTGGGCAGATACGACCTAATAGCTGACCCTTACTCTGTCAAGGACCTAGGAGTACTCATCTCAAACAATCTAAGCCCCAAAGCTCACTGAAACAGCATTTCCAAAAAGGCATTAAGAGTTGTTAACCTAATTTTGTGAAGCTTCTTCTCCAATAAAATTGCACTGCTAACTAGGGCATACAAAACCTTTGCCAGACCAATCCTCGAATAAAGCTCATCTGTCTGGAATACACACTGTATATCGGACATTAATACAATTTAGCAGGTCCAGAGGTATTTCACGAGAAGAGTACTCCACTCCTCTGCTCGCAATAGAATACCTTATGCCACCAGGGTTGAAATTTTGGGCTTGGACAACATTGAACTATGCTGCCTATGGTCTGACCTAAGCATAGTACACAAAATTGTATGCTACAACATCCTACCTGTCAATGACTATTTCAGCTTCAACCGCAATAATACACGGGCAAACAATTGATACAAACTCAAGGTAAACCGCTCCAAATTCGATTGCAGAAAATAAGACTTCAACAATAGAGTGGTCAATGCCTGCAATGCTCTACCTGACTCTGTTGTTACTTCTTCAAACCCCCATAGCTTCAACTTTAAACTGTCTACCATGAACTTCACCCCATTCCTAAGAGGTCTGTCAGGGGGCATGCGTAAACTCACCAGCATGCCTACCATCCCTGTCCTACTGTCCCCATTTATTTGTACTGATTTCATGTGCTCATGTCCATGTTTATACTTATACCTGTTATCGCGTACATGTTTGACATACTAAATAAATTAAATAAATAAATAAATAAAATAAAATAAAATGGTACTCAAAATTCCTTTTGAGAATTCTTTAATCTGAGGGGCTGCTTCTCCCCAGTGCCGTCTTCTCATTCCACTGAATCTGGCACGAGGGAAGTGTTACGGGTCTAGTTTGCTAAGGAGCTCAATCTGACACAACCCAGGAAGCAAGACATTCTTAGGGTATCACCCACCCTATAAAACATCATGCCCCCCTACTAGATGAGATTGACTCTGACCTTACTGATTTTCCAGAAATCCCTTAAAATTTAGTTTCAATAACAGACTTGGGATCCAAGCAAGGAGCCTGTAAAATAGTTTATATTGTATGTAAAATCTTGAAAACATTCTCTCATGTTTTAGTTAAATGATTAAATTTGATACATAAATAAATACTAGCCAGTAATCAACCAATCTTGCCCATTTATAATATATTCAGTTCTTGTCCTTGTCTCGGTTTACTTTTCTGTTCAACATGCTACAACCAGTCATCATTCTATAAGCAAGTAATTAAGGAACATAATTCCACAGTGACCTATTTTCGGGATCCATCCATTCATTCATTCATTCATTCATTTGTGTACCACCTTTATTATTTATACTAATAAATTAAGGTAGTAAACATATCCAACACTTTCTTCCTCTTATTTTTCCTACAACAAACCCATGAAGTGGGTTGGGGTGAAAGAGAATGACAGTCACCTAGTTGCCCTCATGCCTAAGGTAGAATTTGAACTCATGCTTTCCTGCTTTCTAGACTGATGCCTTAATCTCTACACCCAACTGGTTCTCTTGGGCTATATAAAAATAATCATTTTCAAAAATGGTCATAGTATTAATATAAAAAATAGAGAAGGCAAAGTGGCTGACAAGGGGGCTACTTAATAAATTTGATTTATCTTGATAACCTGCTAATAGATTGGCATTAAACCCATAGGTTTCACATTTAATATACTGGTCTAGGTGCAAAAATTATGGCATTCCAAATGTTGCTAAACTAAAAATCCCAACATTATCATATAGGATAATATTTATGCCTGACAACTAGAGACTGTTGCTCTTGATTCTCTTATAAAAATAGTGGTAACAAAAGTGAATGAAACTGAAAAAATAATGTGTTTCCCCCAAAATGTCTTATATTTTTTTTCAGGGAGGTCTTATTATTTTAGGGCATATGGAGAAAGGTGGGGCTCCTCTTGCCATCTTACCTGATTTCCAGCTCTGTCTCCCTAATCCTAACCAGAGGAAATGGTGGGGGCTGGCTGCGCATGCGTTTAAATATATTCAGGAAGGGCTTATTTTTGGGAAAACACAGTAACTATAAGCAAAACCTGGAAACTATAGCTTTATGTTATTTATTTTTTATTAATTTATATGCTGCCCATCTCACATTAAGTGACTCTAGATGGTTTAGAGCAAGCTGAAACAGGAATATCAGAACATTAAAACAATAAATATACTGCTAAAATTAAGAAATATAGCTAACAAAGGAGCAATATACAGCATGGAGATGGAACATTCTCTTAATCCACTATTTACCTCCAGTATGGGAGCTTCCATTGAGACCCCAGGCCAATCAGCAAGGCCAGATTTTAAGACTCCTCCTGAAGGCCAAGATGATTGTGTTTGCCAGACGGTATACAGGTTGTCCTCGACTTACAACATTTCATTTAGTGACTGTTCAAAATTGCAACAGCAGTGGAAAAAAGTGATTCATCACCATTTTTCACACTTACAACCGCTCCAGGATCCCCATGGTCACGTGATCAAAATTCAGATTCTTGGCAAATGGTTTATATTTATGATGGTTGCAGTGTCCCGAGGTCACGTGATCAGCTTTTGCGGCCTTCTGATGAGCAAAGTCAATGAGGAAACCAGGTTCACTTAATGACCATGTTACTAAGTTAACAACTGCAATGATTCACTTAACAACTGTGGCAAGAAAATAGGACAAAAATCACTTAACAAATACTTAGCAACAGAAATGTTGGGCTCAATTGTGGTTGTAAATTGAGGATTACCTGTATAAGGTCACCTTTTTTTAGTATTCAGTAGAAATGTATGAATATAAGAAACTGTATATTTATTGATTTTGAAAAACATTAAGCATACTAAAGATCTATCACGCATAAATCTTATTTTTAAGTTACATTCTCCAAAGAAAGTCTGTAAGAGATCCTATCTTCTCTTGTCTTATACCTTTCACTTTGCTGTCTTTTTATTTCTTCTTTCCTGTGCTCTACATGACCTTGCTTGCTTGAAAAGGAATAGCATAGTGGATAAATAAGTGGTTTAGATCTGGAACACTGCTCCTTCTATTTATATTGGGAGGAAAGTTTTTACTAGTACAATGAAAACAGCCCATATTGGTGAGTGATGGTTGGGGTGAAGGACAACCAAGGAGTGAATCACAGGAGGGAGAAAAATGGAAAGTCTCTTATCCACCATTTTTCCGGTCACTCTCCCATACTGGTCTTTATTTTTAAAAAGCTATTCATACAATTATAAATTGTCTGAATACTTCAGTATTGAGTTGGTTGTACTTAATGTCTGGAAGTTGCAATTGCTTTGCAATTTGTTAGCCTCTACATCGCTGCTATATCTGCAGGGATATGCTGCAGATATAATTAGGGATAGAAATGGATTGGCCTCAGCAGGTGGCAGCATCTAACTTACCTTGCTTGATCCCTGATGCTAAGGAGATTAAAGTAGATTAATAGTTGGGTTTGGAAAACCATCTGGGAATTCCAATGGCGTGGGTTTGCTTGAAAAGATTTTTTAAAATCTTAATGAAATCCCAAATTTTCCATAGTACTATCATGAACAGTCAACAGATGTCCATGTTAACCCACAGATAGCTTTTTTTAAAGACATTAAGGAAAATAAAGATGCTTAAAGCATCTCTACCCTCATTTTTAATATCTAGTTAAAATTTAGTCCCACATTGTAAAAGCCCTAGCACTCAGCTCGCTGTTCCTCATCCTAAATCCTGGTTTATTGGCACCATTCAAACATCTGGATTATGTAACAAATAGGCATCCACAAATTTTATCTGTTTTTTGTACTTTGGAATTTTCTTCCATGCTTTTCAAAGGATTTTTTCTATACAAGAGTACACACACACACACACACACAAACATATATACATACACGTGCTTTAGGAATTTAGCAAAATAAAATAAAAAAATCAAGCATAGGACAAAGAACAAGAAATAGATGGCTTTAATAAATGAGTTTAACAGATGCATCATTGCCCTCTGAGTAGTCAACTCCGTTTGGTCTAATCAAAGAGCAGCATGAATTGGTTCACCAAGGGATTGAAAAGAGTTGGGAACAGCATTTAGCACTTTGCTGACCTTGAGTCCACCGTTACGAAACTCCTTCTGGAACCACAATTTTTCCAGTCATTTTCAAGTAATTTTTTCTGCTTCCTCCTGAGAATAAAACATTTGATTGACCAGTAATGTTCAGTCCAAATTCTCTCACAGGGGAAAAAAAGGAATTGTTAATAGTCCAAAGAAAAGAGCAATGAGTGTGTGAGAGAAGATATTTCTGCTATATATTCAAAATGGACAGTGATTTGTGTGTGTATGTATATGTATGTATATGTATGTATATGTGTGTGTGTGTGTGTATATATATATATATATATATATATATATATATATATATATATATATATATATATATATATATATGAGTGTGTGTGTGTATGCTTTCTTTTGAGAACAGGCAATAGAATTTCATTTTTAATGTGTGCCACAGTGCTCAGAGTAAAAAATGACAATAAAGATTATCATTATTATCTTACCTCTTGTAGAGATAGATGATGATGGATGGATAGATAGATAGATAGATAGATAGATAGATAGATAGACAGATGAGAGAGAAAGAGAAAGAGAGAGCGTACATAGCCACAAATAAATATTTTAGCACACATTTTGATCCACATTGTATTATCTTTGTTATTATTTCAACTAAAATCCAGATTCTAGTGAGAGGAAGAGGCACATACATAGAATGAAGAGAACCTGACAAAAAATAATAAAGAAGAAATTGCTCTCTTATTTAAATCTGTATCAAAACCCTATTTATTTAAAATTATGTATGATATAATAATGGGAAATATTACAAATTCCAAAAGGAAACGATATCCTAAAGATTGTTTTTCATTCATATTTTCATCTATTTATTTTATGGAGATATTATTAACTATATTGTAACAGATCTTAGATGTATTTAAAGTAGTACACATATGAGTATATATGAACATAGATATTTCAATGATACAATTTCTTCCATGTCAGTTAATACTATTTAGTTCATATATACTGAATTTCACTAAGAAACTCTCTAATTAATGGCTTCTTTGTAGTCTTAACTGGCTGACTTCCCAGCATAAAATGATCTAAACTAATAAAATCTGGACAAAGGAGAAGGAAAACCTGGGCTATAAAGAGTTTTTGTAGTAAGAGAAAACTGGTGAAATAATAAAGTTGTGTTTTTCTACACTGCAGGGTGCTTTCCAAGTTTAGGCTCCCCTTTTCCCACCAAATACTGCATTCTTAGAATAACTGTGTTTTGATTCTCCTGTTTGAATAGAAAGATTTATTTGTGTCAAAATCTAGGACACCCTGTGGAAAACAGCAATCTGTGGTAAAGAATAGCATTGTAGATACTCTTTTAAAAGAAAAAGTGCTGCTTTAGTAACCATCATAAATAGGGTGGAGGTAGCTTGGTAAGTAAATTTTATGTAATAGAGTACACAGTAAGTGGTCCATTTTAGTCTGAAAATCCCGTTCCACTCAAGGACACAATCTTGACATTCTTGTGATATACTAACAGAAAAATTGCATGGTCTTCAAAGTGGCAAAACCATGGCATGACAGAATTTTAAGAAATAGTTCCCAAATTGAGAACTGTAGAAAAGCTGTGTTCATTTTCTCTTTCCTTATCATGCATACAAATGCATTTATATATTTCGGAGACAAAACATGCAACCCCCCCCAAGAACCAGTTAAAAGTAAACAAGGATAATCTCACTTTTGTAATCAGTATAAGGATTGTCAAAATACAGATTCAAAGTATGCTATGCTGTAATTATATCTCTTGAAGATGCAGTATGAAGTGTTTTGTTCATGCTGAAAAGCTTTGTGTACATCTTCCCTTCATTAATTTTCTTTCTTTCTTCTCAGACCTTCCAGTTGTGCTACTTTCATATATTTGTAGAAGACAATTGTCCATGCAACATGATAGCCACAAGAAAAATACTTTAGAAATGACAATATTTATTTTTTTTATTTTATTTTATTAGATTAGATTTCTATACTGCCCTACTCCTGAAGGACTCAGGGCGGTGTACAGCCTCAAGATAAAAAGCATAATACAAAAATTAAGAGAGATTATTAAAACATATTAAATAATTTAGGCTCAAGACAATTAAAAAACAGATTTAAAACACTCAATTATAAAATTTAAAACCAGATTAAAAGGAAGAGTTAGACCAGGCCAGCCTGTTGAAATAAAAATGTTTTTAGGGCACAGCAGAAAGTGCGTAACTCTGAGATTGTCAGAGTTACAAGCTCCGGGGAGAGCTCGTTCCAGATGGCAGGTGACCCCACAGAGAATTTAGTTAATTTACTACCTGTGTCCAAATTGTTTTTTTCTATACTATTAAGAACAGTGTGCCAAAAATTTGATTATTTTTATTATGGTTATTATTTATTAGATTTATATGCCATCCAGCTTAGTTGGTTTACATTCTGGGTGGTTTACAAATTATTAAAAACATTTAAAAATGAAAGGACAACATAAAAAACACAAAAACAGAACTCAAAAGAATCAATCATGGAGAAGGCCTCATGAAGGCAGGCACTGCTATGGAGAAGGATACAGGACATGTCATAAAATGAGGACCTAACCAATCCATAACAATCAGTACTGGATCCTAAAGGAGTCATGATACAATTGGTAATCATGTCAAAACTGGAGGAGGCTAGATAGCTCTGCAGACTAAGCATTATAATTAAACATCAGATGTCTACAATTACTGCATGTTCGAATCTCGCCAGTCTCAAGGTTGACTCAGCCTTCCATCTTTTCTAAGGTAGGTAAATTGAGGACGCAGTTTCTGGGGGCAATAAGCTGACTTTGTATAAATATACAAAAGTATGAAGGCTATTGCTTAACGCATTGTAAGCCACCCTGAGTCTTCGGAGAAGGGTGGCATATAAATCAATTTTTTAAAAAAACTGTTCAACAAAGAAGGCAGATGATTTCTAGAACTTTTTAAGTTTGCTTAACCCCCTAATTTGCATGTACTCTTCTCATTGTTGGGCAAAGTCTAATTGGGAACAAAAACTGATGGAATGAAGATTCTTTTTCTTTTTCTTTGCAGTAAGATTTGGGACTGAGTCTCATTATCTCTAACTAGCTGAATACTCGTAGCCCGCTACAAAACTGTGATCGGGCTTGATAAATCGACACTTACAACATGAAAATTAATGAGTAGTTATTATTGGCCTCTTTCCTTCTCTCCCTCAGGCTTGCTCCACAAAAGCCTCCCCTATCCTATTCCCTGCTTGCTGCTGTGAAAGTAAAACTGAAACTCCTCTCCTCTGCTTGTGTTTTGGAACATTTGGAACAGATTTCTTTTCAGGTGGGGAGGGGGAGTAGAACTTCTTAGCATCAGAGGGCTGTTTAGAAAGTGAAACAGTATTTGCTGTGTGAGCAAGAAGGAGACAGGAAGGAGCCTGGCCATGGCTTAAGTCAATTGTCCTGTAGTAAAGCTGCTTGCTGCTGTGAAAGTAAAACTGAAACTAAATCTCTTCTCCTCTGCTTGTGTTTTGCATTTGGAACAGATTTCTTTTCAGGTGGTGAGAGGGAGTAGAACTCCTTAGCATCAGAGTGTGTTAATAATAATATAGGAAATATTAATCCTCTGATGGTCATTTCGAAAAATCTTTTATTAGTGAGCATCTAGAAGCCAAGAGGAACATACATGGCAAATTTCAAGTTTGAAGGCTTTACGGTTCTGGAGATTTTGTGATGATGCATGAGTGGTATTTCGCTTTATATATATAGATTGAAACACATAATACTCAATGGACAGTATCATGTGAATCTCTTGTTTTCATTTCATGTGAACAAGGATAGACTCCAGGTTGGTCTCTGCTACAGGATCTGATTCTGATTGTTTCATTTTTTTTTCAATATGACAAAATTGTTTAGATGCCCATCAGGTTATTTCAGACAGGCAAAGAAATAGCATGAGGACACAAAAATCTTCTCTTGTGCACAGGCATCTCCCATTGCTTACTAAAATTTCTCCTTCCCTAGAGAAAATGGAAGGATTGAAAGAATAGGAAACAGAGGTTATTTTGAGCTTTTTGAACAGTCCTATTAATGGCCCAAAAGTTCTTTAAAAATTTTGACTGATTGACCAGCACACTCAAAATGCATGTGTATAGGTATGTAGGTATGCAATGTGGAATGAGTAGCATGTTATATTTACATTTCTCACCCTACATCCATAGAATCATTAGAGGTTATTTAGTCCATTTCAACAAGAGGTTCCCTAAATGTCTTGTCAGGAGAGTAAAAAAAGTTAAGTTGATAGCCCTGGCCATGTGATTAAAGCCCTGCCCCTTTTGCACAATTGTGTTGTGTTGGCTACCATCTTGACTTTCATTGATTCACCCTACAGAAGCTCCTAGGAGCTCCTCTAATGTTGCCAAGAAAACTTCATAGACATGGTCATGTCAGCATCAAGAGTGAAGCTTGATTCAAGGGAATTTGCAGGAGGGCCAGAGAGCGTAGTAAAAAGCCCAAGATAATGGCCACAATGGAGTGAAGGAAGATATACAGGTAGAAAGACAGAGAGATAAAAACCATGGGGAGTTCCCAGTGCACCATAGGGGCCTCCTTCTAGACTTTTCACCATAACCCACACATATCCTTGTTTACCTTTTTAAATATTCTTTAACTAGGAGTGTCCATTTTTTATACTTCCTTAATGCACATACCACCATCTAGATAAAGCCATAATTAATACAAAGTATAGGCCTTTTTCTTATATTAGTTGCTATGGAATGATTGCATTATGCACATAATGCTTCCCAAACAGCGGGAGATCTACTAGCTATGAACTGATTTAATTGGATATAATTTTTAAATTATTACATTTTGCTTTTGATGTACCATACCTTGGTAAAGATTAATTATATTATTCTTGCAACTACAATAGCTATACAATGGGAGCATCTCATAGATATTTTGGGTCAGTTTAATTATTCTTAAACCAGCAAATGCAAAATATAATAAGACTGTCATTTCCAGCTGTTCTACCTTTGTGAATTAATTATGAGCAGCAAGAATTAACAGTGATGTGCTATTAACAAGCCATCAGAATTTCTGCATGTTTAAAACTTCTTGCAAAGAATGGAGTTTGTCTCAAGAAAAACAAAATCTTGATCCTCCGTACCAAGGTTTAAGAAAAAAGGATAATTTAACTACTTCTTTATCCAGGATTAACTTTGTTTTTAAATTTAATCTGATTATAAAGCCTTTTATACGTCTATATTGCCCTTAACATCAAAGTAAAAGGAGAATATAAAAGCAAAGTTGACAATACTGAAATCAGGAAATCAGAAAAACATTTGGGTTCCATTGTCAAGTCATGAAAGTATGGAATAACATTTATAATTAATAATGTTCAAACATTTAGGATCTATTTAAGCATATATGATTTTTAAATACATTGCACTATCAAGGATTTATAAATATATGGATTCCTGCTTAGATTTCAGGCAGGTTAGATTTAGATTTTCTCTTGAAAACTGAAAGAAAAGCATTACACCCATTTTTACACATTGAAAAGTGTAATTTATAGATGATAGGGTTTATTTGTGTATTTCATTTTTCTACAGCAATTTATTTTAGTACACTGGCTTTCAATTATATATTCCTCTATTAAAATTCTGGCCTCCACAATGGCAAACTATGAAAGGTAAAATATATCTCTGAAAACTAGAAGCATAACATGCAGAATCCAGAGAAATTAAGAACCCCTTTCTAGCAACAGAAATATCTTCCATTCATAAAAGATCTTTTAAAGTCCATCGTATTATTTGAGTTGAAGCATAAAAGCATATCACCATATTTAAGGATTGACTGATTTGTTTGTTTTTTAACAGCGCCACTGATCCAGGTTTTTTTATCTAGGTATTTCAAAGTTTCAGAGCACTTGAAATTTTCCTCTTTTCAAGTATCTAAACAACTCTGAAAGAAGGGAGAAGACCATACAGGTGATTTAGTAAGTTATCTTTATTTTAACATCATTTCTTTTAAAAAGTTAAAGATAGTGCTGCTGACCATTTACTGTATTTTTTATTTATAAGTCACATAATTAATATATGTAAACATATTCACAGATTGCATATTCTCATCTATATTATGAGGTGCAATTAATCAATCAAGGAGAGAAGCAACCTAGAACTAAGGGGAAATTTCCTGACAGAACAATTAATCAGTGGAACAACTTGCCTCCAGAAGTTGTGAATGCTCCAACACTGGAAGTTTTCAAGAAGAGATTGGACAACCGTTTGTCTGAAATGCAGGGGTGTAATTTACTTACCTTCGCTACCAGTTCGCAAATGTGAACATGTGCGCACACCTCCTCCATGCGGAGGATAAAAAACAGGATGTGATGACGTCCGGGCTGCTGGGCGAAGCCTTCTGCTGCCGGCACTACCAGTTCTCCTGAGCTGGATAGAACCGGCTGGATTTCACCACTGCTGAAATGATTTCCTGCCTAATCAGGGAGTTGGACTAGAAGACCTCCAAGTTCCCTTCCAACTCTGTTATTCTAGTCATTCTAGTCTATTCTATTGTCTAAGTATTAAGTATCATTCTGTACTGATATTTCACATCATGGAACTTTTCAGAACCAAATACTAGATTTTCCTGATCTGTTCAATAATCTGTTTGAAAGCAAAGTGAAAGTACAGTGCCAAAATCTGGCCCCAAACCTATTCATTCTTACTTCATTTCAACATGAGACAGAATACACTGAAATGTTCTCAATGTTTTAAACTTTGGGAGTTCTTTAAACATTACATGGCAAAACTTTTTCTAAAGATTTATTTCAATAAAGCCCCATTACTCCCAGTTCACAGAACTTCATTAGAAGAACACATTGTTTTGTTTCTTTACTCATTTTTATTAAAGTTTTTAACAAATGCTATAAAAACTAACACAAATTAAACTAAAAGAAAAGTGCGGGGGAAAAAAGAACAAGAAGAAAGGTAGAAAAGAAAGATCACTTGGAAAGAATTGAACTTAACTAGCCTTTCTTCTCAGCAGTGAATTACGTGAGCTACTTCCTAGTTATTGAAATCTTAAAATAAAAGATGTAAAACGCTACAGTGACATCTTAAGATCATTGACAAGGCAGGTCCTGCCTGCATGGGGAAAAAAAAATGCCCAGCTGGTCTGGAGATAAAACAGATTGATAATTAGTTGCAAAATGTAACATTTCATCAGGAATAGTTTGAATAATCCAATTTATCTTTGTCAGATATGCAGCACATATTCTTCCCCCTTTGGAGACTCTTTGTTCTTTAACATAATATTATAATTTCAGCCTCCTAATTAACGTGCTAGTCGGCCGGAACCCCAGATCTGCCTTGATGTTGAGCTGTAGATTGGAAGCTGGTGTTACAGCACAGAGCTAAGGTACCTGCCCTAAGCCACATGCCACCACTAACTACTGTGGTGCCTGCTGCCTGCTTCCCATCCTACTGAGGCCATCCCTAGTTTGATATTGATGAGATCAAAGATAAGCAGTTTGAAGGGAGGAGGGCTTCACTTGCTGGCTAGTTTGAGTGATTGGGGCCAGTGTACAGCAGCTGGGACCACAATTTCTTTGCATGTTCGAAAGCAGAAAGCAGCTCACCAGGGTGAGCTCCTACAGGCTTAGGTTTCTAATTAACTGATCAAGATGCATGGTCCCTCCTTAATGCTTCAGCCTAATCAGGAAGGTAGTGATACCAGACTGACTGTCCCTCAGATGAATCTCCTGCTTCCCTAGTGAACAAATGCACATGCTTTTGATATTCCTGGTTTGCTTGGTTAATACCCCTGTAAGAGGTGGAGGGCTACATGGATTTACAAGGGAGGACAAAAAATGTGGAAGGAGGAAGCTCCATCAGTGGAGGAGAATTCGAAGATGATAGTTGGGATGATAGCAGGATTGAATATAAATACATTTAAGACAGCCGTCAATGCTATATTCACAGATACGCATCCATTTACTTATTTATTTATTGCTTTTTGAGGGTTTTTTACCCCAAGTTATAACACTTAACATTAAACTGGTTTGAATTGGGAAAGGAGTGTCAGTCCATTCATACTGAATAGACAGCTCTTTAACATTTGTTGTAGGACTTTAATATTGATTGTAAGACCTTTGCAAGACAGAACCTTTAGTTCATTACCTACTGTATAATGTTGGGTTGATACAAATTGATTACGCAAGATATATACACCAATTTGATAGATGTTCTTCAAAGAATTCTGGATGCTATTTGATAAAAAGATTTAAATGTTTAGAAGAGCCAACTTCCTATTTTTTTTGTTAGAGTTTTCACGTCCTCCACTTTTCAGAAAAAACGACAATAAATCCTCAGCTCTTCAGTTCATAAGCCAAAATATGTTGAAACTATTCTCATACGTTAGTGTATTGGGACTCTTTACTTAAAAGAAAAAAAATATATTTAGAAATGCACCTTTTATGACAGAAATATATTTATGGATTGTTTTTAAAAATAATGTTATAGATTAATGCAGAAATATAGCTAAGCATATGAAAAACTGCTCTGGAACAGACTAATTAACCCATCCTTTTTTACTTTCTTCCTGAAATCAGTTTAAATCTAATTAAACTGAAGCTGAAACTTTCTATGTTTTTTCCTGTTTACACTGTGCTGACTTTCTTATAAAGTAAGTTAAAGTGAGAGCATCTCTACTTTGTGCATTACCTGGCCCTGAAATATTTCATTTCTTCAAATGTTCATTCAAATGCAAATTCCTTTGAGCATAAATAAATTTCTACAATTTCTTGATTGGGAAATTTGGCTTCCTATGCCAACATGCAAAGTTACTTATATTTCAAATTCCTGGTTCATTTTCAAGGAAAATATGAACATGTTCTGTTCAGGCAGATCCTGAAATATATTTGGTTCTTTTGTGGAAATCAGGGGACCTTTACACTTAAATTTCACAAGATCATTCTCTTCATTTCTATCTAAATTAAAACCCTTAATCTGGTATATGAAGTCTGTAAAATCAATATTATAAACTGTAGGGAGACTACTGAAAAGAAAACACAGTCATTATTGCTGGGTTAGGCAGGCTTAACTTTATTAACAGTAGGTCGCTTGTGTACATATAAATCCAATTCAAATCAGACAAGGGGGAATCTAATGCTACCTGAACACTGTGGGAGTTTGTTTTCATACAGAGGTTTAGGATACTTAATGCAAGAAGGAGAGGATATGTATCTATTTTAGTAATACTCTTTAGTATATTTATCCTGTGCCTGTACCTAACTTTCAATGAACTAAGGAAACAACAAGATCACAGAGAGACCTCGCAATCTTGTTACAAATGAAAAACCTATACCACATAAAAATGTTTGTGTTAATACCTTTGAGGAAGTTTGGAACCAGGATTGAGATAAAGGTGAAAAAACAAAACAAAATACTGCCTTACAGCAAGACATTGCGCCTGTCTTTTATTCCATTGGTATCCATTGGAATAGACCAGAGTGCAATCTTGTTTTCTTTTGTGCTATTGTCTATAGTCTACAGAAGTTGGCTGGGGAAATCTGGGGATTGGATTTAATAATGCTTTCTTACCTTACCTTACCTTAACTTTACTCTACCAAACTCTATAGTGTCCTTGAGATTATGTGTCTTAACTTACCTTAACTCTACTTAACTTACCTTAACTTACCTTAACTTTACTTAACTTACCTTACCTTAACTTTACCAAACTCTATAGCACCCTTGAGATTGTGTGGCCTTGGAATAATTACTTCTATCATATCCTTATCGATGCCAGCCAATTCTGCTGGTGCTGCTCTGGACTTCTAAGGTGACAGCTATGCTGTCTGGAGAATTCTGGGAGTTGAAGTCCACAAGTCTTAAAGCTGCCAAGTTTGAAGACCTCTGGTCTAGGCTGTGGCTATGGGCATTGAGGTTCCTGTCTGGTCCCCGCCAATGTTTTGCATCTCTTATTGATCCTTGCCAGCATCCAGTGTTCCTCCTTATCTCTTTCCTTGGTATCAACCACCTATATCCTCCCTCCAGAAATCTCAGGACATAAACTTACTTTGCAGGTTTTTTCACCTACTGTTTCTAATATTCTTGGTGTCCCTGATAGCCTGTTTTCCAAGTCTGATAAGATTTTTTCAAAATGGCCTAAGCCTTTTTTTTTTTTTTTTTGGCGAAGTCCTGCATATATAAAGATGAAAGGAAATATCTGATCATTTTCATCCATAAGTTCATCCTCTCACAGACCTGTGGTAACTAGCTGCTACTGAGTGACTTTCTATAAAATATGAGGAGTTTTAAGTCCCATCATGGATGTATGTATGTATGTACATATGTATGTATGACCTGAAGGATTGTTCAGGGTTCCAGGTTATTTAGGTAAGTCTGATCTACAAGGTTTCTGAACACACAACCGCTTCATCAATTGTGACAAAGTTGATCAAGTCAAATATATGTGTTTTTAAATTTATTTATTTAAATTTATTAGTCACCCAACTCCACTTTCTCCTGCTAAGAGAAGGTGCATAATGCTTAACTGAAGACCCAGCTGACAGATCAGTTCACAACATGAAAAGAACATTTCCCTATCCCAGCTTTTTAAAAATGTTCCAACTGACTATTTCATGGAGTCAAAATAAGAACAGAAAACTGAAAGAGCTTTCATTAGCTTTTAAGACTTGTAAGGTCTTATGCTCCACTGCCTCTCACTTCAGCATCCATTTATACCTGTGAAGACAATACTACAGCAGAATGCAGTGTATTACACCAAGCAAGGTAGTAAACAACTTCACATAACCTAAAGGAATTGACATAGCAGAGCTATTTTATTGAGTGCAATTCTATATTTGCTTATATTGATGGCCTAGGCCACTGGGATTGTGTATGATTGTGCCATTTAAAAGTTCTCAAAGTTATTATTCAATTACTATAAAAACATACTTCTCAATAATTGATTAAGGAAACAAAATAAAAACTAAAATATGCCTAAATAATGTATGGGTTGAACGCTAGATTATTGCTACTAGTAATTCTTCCCTGTCATTTTTATTTTATTAGATTTTTATCCCACCTTCCCTCATTATGCCTCCTACAAGATGATACGAGCTCAGCTTATTTGCATACAGTCATTTTGAAAGTACCTTAAAATTGTGGGTCCTGAAAATTCTTTTACATCATCTACATTTGTAGAGGTATTTTAGTATTACAATTACAGCTGTACTCTTGATCAAAAGATTGGGAGAGGAATCTAAAGAGAGAAAAATGTCACATTGTCATTGTCAAAAAAAACACCATTCACAGAATTTGAAACATTTTTTTTTCTAAGCAGAGACAATATCTACCCTTCCTACCATACAGTGTTATCCCAAACAGCTACAGGAGCTCATTGCTTGGTTAGTGATAGATCTCATTGACTTTTTGGGGGGATTTGAATTTGTCTTTTCTGTGGGAAGCAGTTCAGGGTCCCAGTCACAACCATGCTTTCATCCTGGGCAGTGATGAGTTCCTCCCGGTTCCGCCCGGTTCCGCCAAGCCGGTAGCGGTGACGATATGACATCACCGAACCGGTTCTGTCCCCCCCACCCACCCACCCCCCTGCATTATTCTTACCTTTTATTTGGCCCCACCCCCAATCTATTGCTGCCTCCTGAGTCCCAGCTATCGGCTAGAAGGGAAAAAACTGTTTAAACTCTTGCCATGGGGCTTCAAAGGGCCGCCCTACAGCTGACCAGTGTTAAAAGAAAACAAATGGGTAGACCAGTGCCTCCAAAAACAAATGAGTAGACCGGTACAGCTCTGCAAGCAGTTAAAAGCCTGTTAGACCAGTATCTCTGCTAAATCCTAAAGAATTGTCACATGATCATCAAGCCACACCCACAAAATAAGCCAAACCCACAGAACTGGTAATAAAAAAAATTAGAACTCACTCCTGATCCTGGGTCATATTAGCCTGAGCCAACCAAATTTACATCCTAAATTTACTGTACATCTTAAAGCCGGTGAAACTGATGAGGATGGAGGTATTCACATCAGCCCCTTGTCCTGTTTTGATCCTTCTCAGTTTTTTCCCATGCAAGGGAACATATTTGGAGGACATATTTGGTTGATCCATGCCAGATCCCTTATGAAGCCATTTGGTTTCCAGAGGATGTCTTGGTTTCTCAAGGTGTAGGAGGTAGTCCTGTCAGGAGCCTTGTCCATTTCTGGAGCCCAGAGGCAGCAGCAATCAAAAAACAGACTCCACAGGAGAATCAGAATTATACTTTATATCTTTTACTGAGACAAAATCCTGCAACCTTATCTCCAGCTTCAGCCTACCTGAAGTTCTTTTGAATACTATCTTACTTTTCAAGTTTAAAAGAATATTTCATCTCCCAATTTAAAGGTTACTGTGTATTTCTCTCAATTATACACAAAATGGGGTATCACCAAAGTGCTATAGTTCTATAGTTCCACAATGGGTCAGTCAAAAGACACAGGCAAACCTGGTGTGTGAGGACTGTAAAAGTCTGGTTGGAGAAAAACAAAATTTAAAGTCAATCCCTGCAAGATGAAGTGTCTGGTGGTTCAGAAACTGATGGCTTCCAAAAGAGTTGGATGTTTGTTTCTGAGTTTCTCTTGGATTTGCAGCTGTTTCTGGAAAAATAGGTGAAGCCCTTGTCAGAAGGCCTTTGCATAATTTCACCATGTGTGCCAATTGTGGTCACCCTTAGTCTATTTGGAAAATTTGTAGCTCTTGTTTAGCAACTGCCTCATTTAGCAACTATTTGCAATTACAACAATGATGAGAAACTAACTTCACAACCAATTTTTATATTTATGGCCTTTGCAGGTCTATAAAGCAAAGGAAAACCAAAGTAAGATCATAAGCACAGTGGTGGTTTTACTTAATGACTGCTTTACTTGATGGCCAAGATGCCAACCCCAACTGGTTACTAAAAAAACAACTGCCTGTATGCAGTGGTGGGATTCAAGTAATTTAACAACCGGTTCTCTGTCCTAATTATTTCTTCCAACAACCAGTTTGCCAAACTGCTCAGAAAGTTAACAACCGGTTCTACCGAAGGGGTGCGAACTGGCTGAATCCCATCACTGCCTGTATGGTAACTTTGATTTACATGGGACTGACACTGAAGTCCATTTGGAAGCTTTAGCTGAATGCAACAACCTAAGTTATAATGGGCTTTGTGCAGTGTGCTAGTGGGCAACCAATACAGATGCAATTAAAGTTGCTGGTGATTTGAAGTCCTTGATGGTTTAAGACTAGAGAATCTCTGAGAAGAAACTGCTCACCCAAAGAGATACAGAAGGAAGTGTTGGTGAAAGTGTTGTTTTCTTCTTGGTAATTCCTTGATTAGGCTGTTATTCATTGTTTTTTGCTTGATTATTTAGGTGCTTTATTGTTGGTATGATATTAATTCTTGTGTTAATCTCTGCCTATTTGGATATTGATGGCTTGTGGAGAGGTGTATGGTCTTTCTACTTCCTTTTAGCTTTTAGTCTCTTTTAAATAGTATGTAAATGTTGTTTATCTCTTTGTGCCTGTTGCTAGCTGATTTGTCTGAGTGTCAAGCTTCCAGATATTCTCTAGCATTTTTGGACTTAACTTGGTTGAGGATGCTCAGAGTTTTCCAGTTTAAATTATGGTTAAGTCTTTGTTGTGCAATCAAATACTATATACGTAAGAAAATATCTGAACTGGTTTCTACGAACTCAGTAGGCTTCATCCCTTCATAATAGTCTAGTTTTCTGACAGATTCTAATCAAATCTGATAAACAAATCAAAACAAAAGTGTTATAGGTGCCATTAATTGTTTATGTTGTTCTTATATTAGATAATTAAGGACAATGCTCTAGTTTTTTTCTGAATAATGACAGTTCTGCTGACTAACAAAACTGAGACCAGCATAAAGTGATCCATAAACAATGCAGTTTAGGCAATCCATGCACAGTCTTAGCTAAAATACTGACAACTGTTAGTTGATTGCAGAAAGTTTTTTTTTCAATTAAAAGCTTAAATTATTTTTTAATGTATTTTGTAAATGAGATTAAAATCAATCTTAGAAGCCATCCATGTAAGGTGTCCTCTTTATTTCCATTCTTGTATCTTTAATTTGACTGAAAAGTCTAATTGATTTTTCTCAGTTTTAAATGACTACTCAAAAGATGGAGTGCCCTCAATTATTTCTTTCTTCTTTCATTTTGACATTTCTTCCATATTACTTGGGGGAAAAAAGGAACCCAAACCACTGACCTCATCTACAATGGCCAAATCTAATCCTTCTGTTTTTTGTTGTTGTTCCCAATCATTTTCTTGTACAACCTCCCTAAGCTTAAGACATGTAGACAGTCATCTTTAATTCTATCTTCTATTCCCCCTTGTTCATTACCTGCCTCGTTGCCCAGCCTATTTCCCTGTGCTTAAGAAAATGCCATTAGTTTGCTCCTTCCTGGTGATCACAGAGCACTTAGAATTCCCACAACTGGCCTTATGTTGAGACTTTGAGCTCAGGTACATATTGTTGACCATGTGAGGTGGCGCCTAGAGGATTCTCAAGTAGCTAACAGCAAGGTCTTAAAGTCTTTTGCAAATCCTATAAAATTCCTGCTAGTGGTTTTGAATAAGCCACAATGGACACTGCACAACTACCTCTCTGGTCAAACGACAGAAGTCAGGGTGGCTAAAATCTTGCCTTGCTGTAATATTTCATTATCTGGTCAAGCCTTCTCATGATGATATTCCAAACATAGTTTGGAATAACATATTATTTACAACTTTTGGGATCCAGAGTGCTGCAAGGTTTTTCTTGGCTCCATGGCTACTGATTCCATGATATACCTGGCATCAGTATTCCTGCTGGAGTCTTCTAGGATCATCATTTTACCTGATTTCTTTAAAATTTTCTCTGTTTATTTTGGGACTGGTTAAGACAGCCATTTTGTCAATAAACAGGCACTCTACACATGACAGCTGAAAAGTCCATGGAATATTCCAAGTATGACACATTTTCAGTACATAGTTTCATGCGATTCTAAAAAGTCTATGTGTCTTTTAAAGTTATTTCCAATATGGACCAATAGAGTTAAAATTTAAAATGAAGCATGTATATAAAATGATATGTCCAGAGGTGGGTATTTCTTATCAACAGGATTTAACTTAAATCTTTGTCTTAATATTAACCTGTTTTGTTCCTGAAATCTAATTAAATTTTAATTCATTTTGCAGAACCAGCTTTGAATTGTAAAAGTGAAAACCAGTTCCTAATTTTAGAAATTCAGTCTAAAGTTAAAGACTGTACACAGGCTATGTAAATACAGGAAATAATGAAAATTAAGCAGGCTTTGGGCTATTACTTAGGTCCTATTAAAATAAGTGGGAGTTTTTCTTCACTTGATTAGGTAATATGTTTGCAGAATGTTATACTTGTTCCATTAAAAATAGTTTAGGCATTAAATCTTTTGATTTTTAAATAGCATATTAACAAATGGAGAAGTTTAATAACAATCCTAGGCACCATTTATCTTTTAGGTTATTCGTGTTCACTGAATCGCATTTGTACAACTCTATATTTTCCTGTTCTCTTTGCGGCTCTCTATAAAAGAAAATGTAAAACATGAATGTCTAAACTTGTGCTTGGAATTAATGCAGTAATGCACTATAGATAAAGGCTAATAAATGAACCTCAAATTTGATAAAGGTGATACTAATGGGGAATGTTCACCTCTATGGGAAGTAAATTTTATTTGATTTATAGGGAACTTCGGTTCTGCCAGGTCAGGATCAGCTGTGCAGCCTGGGCCTCATAAACACTCACAATCATTCAAAGAAAGAAAAACAATTGACAAAGTACAAAAAACTGGGATGGCCAAAGTATAGAAGAATTGTCCAGTGGGGGCTACCATACCCAGCCATCTAGACAGAACCTAGCCACAAATTACTGAAGTATTGTACACTGGATAGAAGTTTCTTAAGCCAAATTAGTGTCTAGCTGCATTGGAGCACTGTAAGATTGCAGTATGAATATGTAGTACATATTGTACATATATATATATATATATATCAATATTTATATATATACATATACATGCAGACATATATGTATATATGTCTGTATATAGATTCAGACATATATACATATATCATCCTCAAATATTTTTGCTTATTTTTATAGTTCTAAATAGTATTTTTCCACACAAGTTAAATTGCATCATGAAATTTGTATTTAAATGATATATCAATGGCTTCTAACTTAACCATTGTAAAATGAAGTCAGTTACTTGTTATTCCCAAGAACATACGCTGTAAATCTGGATCCCAGTCAGAAAATTGGTTTTGTATTCTGTATTTTGTATTCTGATTGACTTCTTAGAAACATTTGACATTGGATCTAATCAACTTTTGACCTCATCCAGAATAGTGTTTGGTTTCTTGTTATGTTTGGTTTGGTTTGGTTTGGTTTGGTTTGGTTTGGTTTGGTTTGGTTTGGTTTGGTTTGGTTTGGTTTGGTGTGGCCTGGCCTGGCCTGGCCTGGCCTGGCCTGGCCTGGCTCGTCTTGGCTTGTCTTGGCTTGTTTCTCACATTGTTAAACTACTTGAGATCTAACTATAAGAAAGAATGTCTCCTTACACATCCACTTGTCCAGTATATTTTTGGTAGCACTTGTCCAAATGTCTGATCCAAAAGATATGGATATGATATGACATGAAATTTCTTTAATACTGAACACATTTATGAAATAACATACTGTATATGCCTGGCCTCAAAAGGACATCTACAATCTCTCTGGATTGTAGATGTCCTTTTGAGGCCAGGCATATACCGTATATTATTTTCATAGGCTTTTGTTATCTGACGAATGTTATCATCTGATTATTTACGACCATTTTTACTATCTTGCATTATTGATTTCTTTACTTTTTTATGATGGAGGTTTTAAATTCCAAAGGATACTGCTCTCCTCCCCCCCACCCCCTCCACACACACACACTGTTGAATGACAGTATAGAAATATAGTATTGGAAATCAGGAAAGTTGCCAACAGATGAACAAATAATACAAAAAATATATTGGTGCGCAGAAATGAATAGATTAACTCTTAAATTAAAAAACAAGGAAGACTCACACTACTATCAAATTTGGAATAGATGGTATACATGGATTGGAAAACAAGGGGAAAAAATAGATGATAAATACATCGAGAGATTAAAATTAGTAAAATTACACCGTCAACATAAAAACACCATGGTAAATGGAAATAAATGTATATATATATGACTAAATATTGAATTGCTATAGATAGAAAGCCATTGCATAGTAAATAATAGAACAAAAATAATACTGAAATGTACTTTGATTTTAGTTTTTAAGATTGTTTTTACGACTTTTGACTGTTTTGTCTTTTATCTGTTTATATTCAAATAAAGTTGATTTTAAAACTTAAAAAAAAAGAAATCTAATAGACAGGTCACAGTCTGACTTCATTTATCAAAATGACTTAAATTAGGAAAATGACTAAAAGATATCACCAGTTAAATCAGTTATATTTGGAAAACCATAAAGTCTACTCAAAGTTCACTCTTAACATTTTGATCTCAGCAGCACATATTAACTTGTCTTGTTTATGTATGCTTCTTTTTAGCTCCAAAAAAAGTGTGGTTGCATAAATATTTTTTTTAAAAAAAAGCAAAACTGTTGAAAACCAGAATCATCCAGACAGATATTTCACAAAATTAAAAGGGTGATTCTCTCTCCTTCTCTCTCTCTTTCTCTCCCTCCCTCCCTCCCTCCAATTTGGTCAGCAGCTCTGACTGGCACCAGGGGATAAATCAATTTGTAGCAGCAGGGTTAGCTATTTAAGTGCTAACCATGAACGGCTTAATTGAGGAAGTGTGTTAAAAGCTAAAGGACAATGGCCACATTAAGTGCATGAAGACTATCTTGTCAGAGTGTTGTTGTTTTAAGAAAATCTTTTGCACTCTGGTATCCTCACATTCTTCTCTTCACTAATCAATCAATTATCCCATACCTGATAGTTCCTGATTTGTAAGTACATCTCTCCATTAGAAAAGGTGAAGATTAAATCATAATTAGTCCACAAATTGTGGATTAAGCAACACCGAAATCAATGGACTATATCCCTTGTACCTGTGGATAAGATTATAGTATGAATACCATTCCTATTAGTTCTGTTAGATTTATATATTTATTTATATGATTTATAAATATGCCCAAGTTGTAATTTATGATGGCATACTTTAATGAAAGCAAAATAAAATTAAAATCCAACAAATATAAAAGCAGTATGACAAATCACAACAGTACACAAAATATTCAAGATATTCCTTTTCCAAACACAGTAGTCTCAATAGCCATCCATGCCTAATACAAAGAAGAAGGATCAGATCTTCATGGTTCTACAGAAGGAAAGTAGCACCAGGTCCATCCACATCTTGTGATGGAGTTCATTGCAAAAGGCAGGTGCCCCTTCAAAGAAATAATTAGAGATAGACAGTCCTTCAAATAATCCAGCCTGAGCCATATAGGGTTTTATAGGTGATAACTAGCACCTTAACGTGACCCAGAAACTACCTTCAGTAGTGAGTTGAGAATTATGATGTTACAGAGGCACATGAAGGTATGACCATCACTGCATACAGCACTGCATTCTGGACAAATTGCAGCTTCCAGATAGTTTTCAAGAGCAATCCCACACACGGTGAATTACAGAAATCAAGTAAGATGGTAACCAAGGCATTAATGATTATAAGTATAAATTCCTGATTCAGAAGTAGCTATACAATATAGAGTTGGGTAAAGGCCATAATTATCACTTGATCCTCAAATAGGGATTGAGAATCCAGGGGAACCTTCAAATTATGCATAATTCTAAATGGGGGACTGTAATTCTAAACCGGACTACTGCCAGTTTGGACTGGTTTGGGAGACCTGGTAGTTGCGACCTGAGGGTGGGCCCATCCACGCGCCCAGCGCTATGCCGTCCAATTTAGCCGCGTTTTTTAAGCTGTGCACATGCATGCAAGCTGTACACATGAACAAAGCGCATGTGCCGAAGGCTGTGCACTCACATTTTCAGTGCTGGGTGAACCAGTTGTTAATTCATGAGCCACCCACTTCTGAACCCCACCCAGAGACAAGGATTCTAATACTGGGGGATTCACAACCCCATAGCCACTAGTTCTTATCTGGCTTAAGTTGAAACCTGTTCTTCCCTATCCAGTTGCCCCACTGCCTCCAAACACTGAGAAGGTACCAAGATGACATGACATGGTCATCCAGGTGCAGAGATTTACAGCTGACTGTCAACAGCAAACTGGAATTGGTGGCTACAGATGACCTCATGCAGCAGCTTCTTTTGGATGTTAAAAGTGGGGAAAGTGTAGCCCTTTTGCACATCACAAAGCAGAGGACTAGAACTAAATCTCTTACTCTCCTCTCTCCAATGAACACTGACTGGAATTAACCATGAGAAAGCGAAGATCCTCCCTAACCCTATGCAATCCATTCCCAATTTCTTGAGTCAGGCCAGAAAGATACCATGGCTGATAGTACTAAAATATGCTGAGAATTAAGGTGAGCCAGGAAAAATGCACATGTCCTGCTACAAATAATCAAAAACTATAAAGTATAAAGAAGTATTCCACAGACAGACAGACAGACAGACAGCAATAGATAGATAGATAGATAGATGATAGATAGATAGATAGATAGATAGATAGATAGATAGATAGATAGATAGATGACTCAGATAAAAAGAGAAATATACATACATACACACATACATACACACACACATACCTACCAGTGGTGAGTTCCAACCGGTGTTACCACTGGTTCTCTTTGCGCATGTGCTTTGTGCACAATCACTGCTCACATGCGCACTTCGCTTGCACATGCATCAAACTTACGCTCCACGCAAGCGCATTAGGTTTCTGCCCAGCTGAAGTGCGGCAATCCACTCTGCTACACCTATCAAGTGGGCTAAAAAACAAGGAATAAAGGTAGGAATAATGTGGGGGTGGGCGGGAAGGCCCAGCTCCCAGTCAAAGAGAACCGGTTCAGTGACATCACATCATCACCACTACCAGCTTGCCCAAACCAGGCCGAACCAGGAGCAACCCACCACTCATACATACATACATACATACATACATACATACATACATACATACATAAAAACATATGCCAGTTTATGGAACATTCTCCTTCCCAGTTCCTATTCTCAGCTCCACCTCTTTTGATGTTTTGAAGTCCCTTAAGACCTGGTAATGCTATCAGGCCTGGTGGGCCCAGGGAACTGGAGATTTGTTTAGCAATTAAGAAACCACACCCACTCTTTAATCCAAGCCAATCAGCAAGCTGCAATCCTCCCAATCCTCCTCTTTTTTATTTGCATCTATAACATCTTATATTTAACTCAGAGGGTTTTTTCTCTCCTGCCGCACAAATTTAGATATATCCTCCAGCCACCATTTAAAAGGAGCAATAGTTGTCAAAACAGGGATTGTCTGAAACAAAAGAATCATTCTAGACAAGACATTCCTTTTGTCACAGAAATTCTCCCCAGGAATAAGAGTTATAATTCATCCCATCTTAAAATATGCTTTTTTTTTAATTTCATTCAATGTTTTAATATAGTTCCTTTGAAATAACATATTCATATTTGTCATAGTTATACCCAGGTACTTAACCTTCTTCGCAATCTTAAAACCAAAGAATCAATTTGCTAATTTCAGCCATCTTTCAATACAACGCTAATAATAGTCCAAGTAGGCAAGATGCCAATCTTGCAATTAGCAACAAGGATCAAAAGCCTGGGGTTTTGTAATCCTGGCATAGTAGTAGTGACCTTTATTTCTTTCTCTCACTGTAGTCCTAATCTGGAACAGTCTCATTTGGCTACATCCAGACCGAAACAGCAGTGAGAGACAAAGGACTTTTCCACAATGCTCCCCTAAGCCCCTTGTCTTCCATGTGTAAAATAAGTACTAATGAATTATTTCAACCTCTTCCTCTGCCTTAGATGTGGTCTTGGCCTGATGTCCTGTGTGGATCACAGCCTCTGACTAGTGGATTTCTTGCCTAGGATTCCATTTTATAGTCAGGTAAGAAAAGAAACAAAACAGCCCAGTTTTACTGCTGTCACCAGACTGGAAGTAGCAGAATTCTTGTCAATGTCACTGTTTTCAAAAAAATAAAAAATAAAAAGCTGGTCCATGGTATCACAGTTCCACAGTAAATCTTGTTTGTGCTTTCCTCTCTCTCTCCCTCTCCCTCTCCCTCTCCCTCTCCCTCTCTCTCTCTTTTCTCTCTTCTCTCTTTCCCTCCCTCCCTCCTTCTCTCTCTCTCTTTTAAAATAAGGTTTATCATTTCATTTTCATCAGACAACTTGTAAATAAAAATCAGCTAAAGGTTCAGCCTTTCATAATGCTGTTCGACGTCCTACTGAGAAGGAGTTGAGACGTAATGATATTTACAATGTGGTGAGGTTAAAGCCTTTAGTACAGTCATTTGAGGAAGCTGTCGTGAAAGAAAATAAATCAGAAGCTGCAAAGACAGAATTAAAGTGGGAACCTGGAATATAAGAAGAATATGGAATATAATAAGAGCTGGACACCTTGAACCAGAAGATTGTATAGTTTAATCCTCATGACACACACACACACACAAAGGAATGGTATTGTTTTCATAGTCAAGAAAGCTATAGCAAAGACTGTAACTCCATTTTGGATGGAATGGAGTCAATGACCCAAAAAATTAATATGACAGTTATCCAACTTTTATCCAAAAGAAGAAGTTGATGAACACTCAAGGTCCCTAGACTCTGAGCTTGAGCTGTGCCTTGCTGGTCAACTGCACACCCTTGTGTGCACTGCCCTATCTGGGAACAGCCAGCCCTGCCATGTTCATGTTGTGCCTCCTCGCCACTTGCACACCCTCCCCAAGTCTCAGGGCACTCATGCCATGCCTCCCTGGCTCACCCTCAGGCACCTTCCCTGCAGACTTCCTGAAAGTTCCTTCCACTTGCACACTGTTCCTGAGGTTTTGCTGAGCTTGCAGCATGCTTCCCACATCACTTGTCCTCTTTTGTATATCATTCCTATACTCTTCCCAAGCCTTTCTGCCACTCACATAATTTTCTTTGAGCCTCACTTTGCTCATGTAGTCACTTACATACCCCGCCATCCCCCCAGAGCCTCGCTGCAATTGTGCTGTGTCTCCCTGGGCATCCGTGCACCTTGCACACCTTCCCCACACCCTCCCCAACCCTTACTGTGCTCATGCCAGGCCTCTCTGGCCATCCCAAACCCTCTCCACAACGTCCTTGAATCTTGATGCACTCATGCTATACTTCCAGTGATGGGTTCCTCCCGGTTCGGCCTGGTTTGGCCGAGCCGATAGCAATGACGTTATGATGTCACCGAACTGGTTCTAGTAACAGCTATGGCAAGAAAGGTCATAAAATGGGGCAAAACTCACTTAACAACCATGCTTTCTGCTTTCTTCTCTATAATGTACATTTCTGGTGCAGAGTTTATGCCGATTTTAACTTAAATGAAAAGTAAGCATGCTAACATGTCACGTAGCAACATACATTTTGGGTTCAATATAGGTAGTCAAGGACTACCTATATTGGTACAAAGAAGTGGAAGGGCAGAGTTATAACAGGAAAGATGTGGTCAGGAGGTGAATGTGGAACAAATCACAAAGTCCTCCTATGTGGGTTCCCCGACGGACTATAACAGAGTAAAAAAGCTAATCGGGTTCCATAATAAGAGCTTGAACCATTTTTAAGAAAAACGCCATGAACCATATCCTGAGCTCTTTGATGGAAATAAATACTTTTGTCCTGAATCATTTAAGATTATAAAATTCATCATCAGTCCTTTAAACTCTGCTCAAATGTGAATTAGCCATCAACAAACTTGGGGTGCGTGATTTTATATCCTTTTGTGTTTTAGATTAAATTTATACTAACTGCCATATGGCAATATTTTGAGCCAAATGTTGCTTCCAAAGTGTTTTCAATAAACAAAATATTATGCCAAAAGGTCTACTCACAGACCTTCAACTCAGTCATTATTCTTCTCTTCTGTCATGATACCAGCTTCCATATATTGCCATGTATGTTCATGTTTTTATCATTAAGAAGTATATCCATATGCATTTCACTTGTAATTGTGCAGTCATGGTCATTATCATTTTGTCCAAATGCTATTTTGCAAAATAAAAAACTAAAATCAACCCCTGACATCACTTTCTTTTTAGTCTTAGTGACACAACCTCATGTGTTCTATCCTGACTCGTTTGGCTTAAAACAGTTCCTATTTTTCATTTGAGAACTTTATTAAATTCATCACAATATAAAATACAAAGGAAAATAACGATGAGAAGAAGGGGGGAAGGGGGAAGGGGAAAGAAAGTTGTAGGCACAGTGGGAAATAAAAGAAAAAGCATATTGACTTCTAACTTTTTTCAGCTCAATAAAATATAGAATAAAATTACCGCCTCAAACTTTTATTGTATCAACTTGAAATTTTCCCCCATTTTAAAGGAAATAATCAACAGAGTACCACAATTATAGAGAGTTTCAGTAATATATCTCTCTTTACTTCTTGCCACAAAGGTATTTTTATAACTAAAGCAGGGTATTTTTTATGGGTCAGATATTCCTGTCCTAGCATACCACAGTTTGTAGTCTCCTGATAGAAAATGTTTGTTCTCTGCTTAATTTTTAATGTATGTATTTGTTTTTATATTAAAATTCAATAAAATTTTAATTATAAAAGATAATATCTCAACCTGAATTATACGTATGTGCAGAGAAATGCAGCTATGGTTTAATGACAGATATGCTTTTTACTCTCCTCTCTATACTGTATACTCCTCTCTATACTATATTTCTGGTGCAGAGTTTATGCCAATTTTAACTTAAATAAAATGTAAGCATGCAAACAATTTGACTGTCTTGAATATTTCAGGCCACTCAGTACAACTTTGCTGGGCTACGGTTTAAAACGGCTGATTTCAATATTTCAATATTTCATCTATGAAACTTGTGGTACAAGATAAAAGATTCAGGAAATGGCCATCGTTGTCCATTTTCTCAAGCGGAATTGTATTTGCTGATCTAATGCCTTTATTACAGTTGGAAGATCCCCAGCTTTTAGAAAACTTCATTGTCTCATATTGCTTTTGAGGTCCAAAATTATTCAATTCACCATTTAAAAATACCAGGCTAAATGGGAATGTTGCAGAACTACCCTGTTTTGAAAACTGAGCTATAATTCTTGCGGCCTGCCTCCTAATCTTCAGACAGTTCCCAAACATAAAAAATGATATCTGTCTCATCTTACATCATGTCTGAGAAAAATTTTTTATAAGAAATTTATTAGGAAACTTTGTAAAAGCCATGTGTACATCATCTTGATAGATACAAGTACTAAAAGAAAATCAGTGTAAAAGAAATTTGATTCTTTCATACATTAGGTTAGTGTGTGTTTGTGTGCGTGTGAGAGAGAGAGGGGGGAGGCAGGGGGAGGGGGAGGGAGAGGGAGAGGGAGAGATAGAGATAGAGGGAGAGATTATCATTAATTTCTATCAATTTGCCTACAGCAGCTATCAAATGAACAAGTTATTGTTTATAGAAATATATAGTATTTTATCCCTATAAAAATATCAAAGTAATTATTAATCAGGTATTTAATACAGCATAACATATTCTTACCACAACAAATGTCTTCCAAATCTCAATAACTTTGGCTAAAGACTGAGATCTCATGCTAGCATATTTGGAACTGCACCAAGGTTGAAAATCAATAACTATTAATAATGAAAGACTAAAGAAAAGATTTAAAAGTTTCTGATTTTTCTGGACAATATACTTGCATTTTCCAATGTATATATAAAGAATGTCATTTCATTCATGCTCATGTGTTAATGGAACATTTTAAGTTCTTTGTACAAGTAGTCCTTGACTTACAACAGTTCATTTAATGACCATTCAAAGTTACAACAGCACTGAAAAAAGTGACATGACCAAGAGCTGAAGTGGCACAGTGGTTAGAATGCAGTACTGCAGACTACTTCTGCTGACTGCTGATTGACTGCAATTTGGCAGTTCAAATCTCACCAGACTCAAGATTGACTCATCTTTCCATCCTTAAGAGATCAGTAAAATGAGGACCCAGATTGTTGGGGGCAATATGCTGTCTCTGTAAACCACTTAGAGCACTATGAAGCGGTATATAAGCCTAAATGCTATGCTATGCTATGCTATGCTATGCTATGCTATGCTTTGCTATGCTATGCTATGCTATGCTATGCTATGCTATGCTATGCTATTTTTCACAGTTACAACCTTTGTAGCATCCCCATGATCACGTGATCAAAATTTAGATGCTTGGCAACTGGTTCATACTTATGACTGTTGCTTTGTCCCAAGCCATGTGGTCCCCTTTTGCCACTTTCTGATAAGCAAAGTCAATGGGGAAGCCAGATTCAAGGGGAGAAAGAGGTAGAGTGAGCCAGGGAAAAGAGACAAGGGAAGGGGAGAGAGGGGGTCAGGGATAGGGGAATGGGACAGGGAGGAGAAGGGTGAGAAGGAACAAATGGGGTGGGGGTTAAATGTTTTCATGACTTCATCCATGAAACTTACCAGAGGTAAGGGAATGAAGAGGGAGAGGGTGGGAAATGGTGAGGAGCAGGGGTGGGTTCTACTTACCTTTACTACCAGTTCACAATGGGATCGCACGCACCTTGCTTCTGCGCATGCACAGATCACCGATGATGACATCTGGGGTGATGGGCAGGGCCTCCCGTCGGTTTTACTACCAGTTCTCGTGAACCAGTCCGAACCGGGGGCAACCCACCACTGGTGAGGAAGGGACAGAGGCAGGACTGGGAGGGGAATAGGTAGGAGGAAGGGGAGGGTAACAAAGTTGGAGTCGGACAGGGAGAAGGTATAAAATAGAATTAGAATTAGAATTAGAATTAGAATTAGAATTAGAATTAGAATTAGAATTAGAATTAGAATTAGAATTAGAATTAGAATTAGAATTAGAATTAGAATTAGAATTAGAATTAGAATTAGAATTAGAATTGATTATAGTTTATGGACCCCACTTCTAATGCACCATTCAGATAGAATGCCTTATTTGCCTTTCTTCTTTGGTGACATTCAATTTCAGAGAGTCCTACCGTAGGCAATGTAGAAGAGAAAGGAAAATAATGTTTTAATGTGCTAGTCTTCCTAAATTCCATTCCCTAAAAAGTCAGTACTGGCATGTTCCAGAATCTCTAACATCAAGACTGCCATAAATGATCTTATCAGAAAAACTAAATTGACAGAAGATGCAATTTTGAACATATACTAAAAACTTTCAAAAGTCTCTTTTCTAAACATTTTTAAGTGAACTATGTTGTAAAGCTTCTTTTTTAAAAATAAATCTTCTAAACTAGGAATTAATCTGGAATGTTTAAATTCTTCACTGAATAATAAATAAAAACAAAATCTCATAAATTATCCAGAACTTTCTTGGGCTCACTTTCTATGCATGCCCTTGCCCATATTACTGGTAAATGCCAAAATTACAATGTTAGATTTTTTGCTTTCCACTTTTGTTGTATTTATTTTCATTAAGTTAAAGAATTCAAATTCAGAATTTATTTATTTCTCACTTACCCAAGCATCTCTGGTTATGGGAATGTCAAAGATGTAGCTGTTTGCTATATAACTAGTTTTGGGCAAACATGGCTTTGATGTAATATATTAAAAAGGGAGAGTGAAAAGTTCTGGAAATATTGAGCGTAATTATGGATGAATGAAGGGCAAAGGGAAAAAATAATGATGGTGTACCTGCACATTTCAAATATTCAAATATATTGGTGGCAGAACTTCTAAAAGCATAGTTGAAACACAGCTGACCTACTGCCAGCTAAGTGGATTTTCTGTGGCTAGTTTCTTCTTTGTACAGGTAGTCCTCAACTTACAACCACAATTGATCCCAAAATTTATGTTGCTAAGTGAGAAATTTGTTAAGTGAGTTTTGCCCAGTTTTACGACTTTTCTTGCCACATTTGTTAAGTGAATCACTTCAGTCATTAAATTAGTAACATGGTTGTTAAGTGAAACCGGTTTCCCCATTGACTTTACTTGTCAGGAGGTCACAAAAGAGGATCACATGACCTTGGGACACTGCAACCGTCATAAATATGAACTAGGTGTCAAACATCCAAATGTAAATGTGACCATGGGGCTGCTACAAGAGTCATAAGTGTGAATAATGATCATGTCACTTCTTCCAGTGCAGTTGTAACTTTGAATGGTCACTAAGAGAACTGTTGTAAGTCGAGGACTACCTGTGTGGGTCCAGCCAAATCTGATCTTGTGATTTTTGCCTAACCTGTATGATTTTGTTTTCTACAAATGAACTCCAATGTCTTGGTTGATAGAACAAAACAATTGCATGTTTAACTGAGCCTATAAAAGCAGCTTCTGGTCTTCATTTGAGACTCATCTGAACGTGACCACCAAAGGTGAGCTCAATGAAGAATAATAAGTGACATCTACACCATGGAAAACAAGAGTAGACCTGTGTGTGCAGAACAGGAGGTCTTCTGATTTTCATAGCAAGGTGGACCGCACATAATACAAAGGGCTTAACATCAGCATAGGTGTTTTCATTGTGCTGCCATCCTGTGGGATAATTCAGCTAGTGTGGGCTTGAGAAGTGGCAGGGCTCAATGGCTACAGAAGAATGCTAATCTATGGATACCAAATGATTTGGATTTCTAACCCCAAAATTTTTGGGACCACACTGAACTACACTCCTTTTGCATCAGTGCCATTACTATTCCCGCTAAGCAGACAATGTGGGTCTAACCACCCCTCCCAGCCCTCCCTTTAAATCAGGGTGTGAAGCATAAGGGAAAGAAAGATTCAAATTAATAATTCATTCCAAGCAACCCCCTGGAGCAGTTTTACTATGATATGCTATGCAGAATGCTTCAACACACTAATTAATATTTTCAAAGTGTTCCATGAGCTCCTTTTAAAAGCACTTTTGCTTTCTATTGAACGTTCTGCATTGTAAATAAGATCAACCCTGTCTCCAAAACCTATTGATGAGCTATTCCCTGCAGCTGATATTTTACAAATATAGAGAAATTTCCCTTCGCATCAAAAATAACCAAACCACTTTTTTTTTTTTTTTTTTTTTGGCATCATATAGGTAACCTAAACGTCTTTTGTTCCAAAATTAACAGGGATAAATTATGCTCCCTTTGAGAGGCAAGTAACTGCACAACTCAGGTGAGCCCAGGAGATATTCTGTAATTTGCACTTAATGATTGTATTGCAGAGTCCCCATTGCATTGCTCTTTCAGCTAACAGCGAAATAAAGTCACTGTAAATAACTTAATATTTAAACAGAAGCAAATTCTTGTTTTGTTTATAATAATGATTACAATGCTCAGTAACGAATGTGTTCTTAGATGCAGTGACTGAATCAACCTATGTATCTGCCATAAGAATTCTCATTCCTACAAGGCTCTTTCTTTTAAGAGGTACCAAGGAATAGATAGATGAATTTTAATAGCCAAAAATGCCCGATATAAGTATCTGAAGACATTTACTTTTTTAGCTTGGAATGACTGTTCCTTCCTTCAACACCTTGGTGATTACTAGAAGTGATCAGATTGATGCCAAAGTGGTTAAGATTAGTCTTTTCTTTGGGAAGACAAGTCATTTGGGCTTTCTGACTCCAAGGCTTAAGGATTGTCATGTCTTGCATCGAGAAGGAATTTCTCTTTCTCAGATTTGATTAGTTGAGGATACAAGGGGATTTGTCTTTTCGTTGGCTTTTTTTCCAGTTCCCTTAGATCAAGTATTTCTCAACCTTGGCAATTTTAAGATATGTAGACTTCAACTCCCCAAATTCCCCAGCCAGTATGGTGGCTGGGGAATTCTGGGATTTGAAGTCCATATATCTTAAAGTTGCTAAGGTGGAAAAACACTACTTTCGTTAATACACCATCACTAATGCAGCCTGCTTGTCAACATGAATCCTACAATGCTGCTACTGTTGGAAATTATAGAGATAAATTGTATATACACATAATAAATGCCAGACAGATTGCCGTATTATGTTGACAGCACTAGTTGCAGTATAAGCTTCCTTATACTGTAATTAAAAGCTGCTGAGCCTATATTTGAACTGTGGCTTGTATTCTTTGCCTGCCAGCCTTGAGACCTGTGGTGTAACACAGCAATGGAACACTTGTTTTATGAGCAAAAGATCCCAGGTACATCCTCAAGCATCTCCAGGTAGGACTTAGAAAGGCTGCTGTATAAAGCCTTTGAGGTCTCCTGTAAGTCGACATAACTCACACAGAACTAACTAAATCAATGGTTTAAATAAGGCAGTTTCCTAAAATGTGCTAGGTATAAGCATTGTGAAGCACCTTCTGTGCTTCTAGTAAGTATATTCTTTGTCTTAGGTGTGCTTTAGACAGGTGGAGTTCTGCTCCCATCTGTTGCTAATTCTTTCTATTATCTAAATTAACCTATTGAGAATACAGCAATATGGGAGGAGAAATCTCATTATGCAGGGAAGGTTGGTTATTCAGAAACTAAGATCTCCGTGGCTTTCCAAGGTACTGTATCTCATGAAGAAAGGTAAAAATGTGAGATCTTTTATCTGTTGTCACTAAGTCTGCGGTGTGATTACAGTTCTGGTGGTATCCCTTTTTGGTTTTTCTGTATTCCTATAAAACATAGCAGACTGTGAAATTTTACTATCCATTTGGGTTATTTTTTACTCCATTCTAGGAACTCAAACTAGATTGCATGTAGATACGTAACAGCCAATTTTCATATGTTCATGGAATCTATTCATCAACATTACGTCAAGTTGCACATTTTACATCTGTAGAACTATTTTTAGTATCTCTGTAGGACTTGCTATATATATGACTGTTGCTCTATATATGACTGTTGGTCTGACTGAATACACCAGAGTGCTATATTGACAGAAAGAGGACAGAAAATAACCAAACTAATAGCAACAGTTATAATGCCTTCAGGATATAACAAAGGAATATCTCTATTTAGAAATGGACAAGTGTATCAATATTTCTGAAAGGAACATGAAAACATGTATTTCTTGTCTTGCAGAAGCATTTTGTCTCAATTAAGCAGTTTCTTTTCCTGCTTTCCAGGTAACATCTGGCAGATACACAATCAGTTGCAACAAGTCAAACTGTAAACTGCTAAAATAATGGAATATTACAACACATATATACTTTTCAAGGACTTTATAGCCTGTTTCAGCATGTGTTGCACTGTTATGATTTGTTCATGAATCTTTTTAAAGCATCCTCCAACTTCTGGAAAAGGCTAGGAGAGATTATTATTAAAACATGGACTTTTTCTGTCTCTCTCTCTCTGCTCAGAAATAATGCAGCATCAGCTACATGGCCACTTTTCAGTGCTTCTGAATCCACAACCCTCATGCCGATTTGGGCTGCTCACTTAAGAGTGCCTTCTAAATCCAGCAGCATCCAAGGAAGAGCCGAGGTTTCTCTCCGATCTCATTCAAAATTCGTTCTTGGAGGTAATTGCCATTTTCATGCAAGTGCTCTGAGCAGAACAAAGGGATTGCCTTTCAGCTGGAGAGTACCCAGGAACACAGATGGAAAGGGCTGAAAATTGCCAGCCAAGTCTGGAAATCATTGGGCCATTAGGAATGTAGAGAAGCTAACTGTGAAGGAATTAGGAGAGAGATTTGGTCTCAAGAATGTTGTACAAAAATGAGCCCTTGTTACCTTCTCACTGCAAGCTTAGCTGAGAAGATTTGTGTGTTTGTGTATGTGTACCTTGAGGTCAGTTTTTGACTCCTGGCAACTGGCTGGACTGGTCCCTGCAGTTTTGTTGGCAAGAGTTTTAGACCTGCATCCTTTCTGAAGCTGAGAGAAGGATTAGCCCAAGGTCATTCAGTTGGCTTTATGACTAAAATGGGTCTAGAACTCTTTGCCTCCTGGTTTTAACCCTGGTGCTTTAACTACTGCCCCAGACTGGGTCTCTAAGATTTATATTCTCATATTCAATCATTCATTCATCCATTTATTCCCTTTCTCTCTTTTTTCTTTCTCTCCCTCTTTCTCTCTCTGATTGTTACTGACCCTTTTGCTCAGCACAATTCTTTCACCCAGCAACATAAAGATAAATATTCAAGTTCACCCCAAGTGCTGAGAGAATAATCCTCTTCTCCTGATGTTTCCTATTATGGAAGTAGCTTCTGGGAAGAAGTCCCTTCTCCTGATAAAAAAAGGGACTCCATCAATACAAAATGAGGTAGGCTGTTCTCTTGAAGAGGCCCTTGCTATTACTGCTATTCAGAGACACGCTACAACTGACTCTAGAGCTTCTATTTACATATCTTGGAGCAAGCTGTTGGCATATAACTTAGTTGCTTCATTAACTGTTTCTAACATTCTTTCAAAACATGGGAATTAAATACAGTCCTCAAAACCATGGAAGGGTACAACAGATTACTAGTTTCCTGATTCAATTAATGGCAGGAAACCAAATATTAGTAAATAATCTTGCTATGCCTAAAAATTACCCACCCACTACCTGTGCCATTTTTATTTTAAGTTCAAAGAACCAAACCAGAATACATGAAGGAATAGTACCATATCTTATTTTATTTCTATCTATATATCCATCCATTCATCCATCATAAATTTATTGCTAAATACAAAGGGCTAACCTTCACAGACATTTACCGGTAAGGTAGCACGCAAGAATGACAATTTGAACCCAAGTAGGCACTATTTGCTTATTAGCTACTTTGTTTGCAAAGTCTTTTCTACAAATGTAAAATTCAGCGCCTGAAGCCAGAATCAACAGAAGCCCCAGCAAATGGAACAGAAACCAAGCCAGTCAACTTGGGTGGACAGAGGAAATATTTAAGGATGCGTTATTATTGTTTCTTAAAGCAACTAGTATGAGTATTGCCTTCCGAAATTAAATGGGTTGTAAAGTATCACACTTAACTGCCCTCTATTTGGTGTTTTAGCTACTCTATAATGTAATACAAAGCCATGTTTCCAGGTTTGGGGTTGGGGGGAAACCCAAGTGATTTGTCATATCTCTAAAGGCAACATTGGCTCACTGTCATGTATGGCTTTATTGCATTGTCCTTCGATACATTTTAAACAGTAGGGAAAAGGATGTCAGAGGTTGGTCATTTCTTTCATACTAGCCAGTCTGTTATACAGCTCCTGAGATGAAAGAACTTGTTGCAGTTAGAAATCTAACCAGGGCAAAAATGCTCTTTTTCTTCCATGTTGTGAAGCCTAGCTACATAAATTAATCGTCTACTTAAGTCATTGCATGGTTAATTAATATATGCTTGGTCTAGAGTTTCAGTCATGTCAACTTTCTATTCAATAAGATGTTTATCCTTTTCTTCCTGCATTTTGTTGTGTTATATAAATGAGCATGCACTCATTCCTTTATCTGGATGATAAACTGCAATGCTACAAAGGGAAAAAGCTCGGTAAGTGACTGTGGCATTTGCTAGCACAAACATAGCATGCCCTTATCACCAACTTTCACACAACTGCAGTCTAAAATATGTGCTTGGACACTCATTGAACAATAAACGTATGTGGAGAGGTGACAAACCTGGAAATGATTCTCCACAGCTCCAGCCTTGCTGGTATGCCATGATTGGCAGTCTCACCCACATATCACTCCATGAGTGGAAAAGGCCGCTGTAATAACTGATGACAGGGGTGGATTTTTTTAATATATTAAATTTAGATTTTCTCTGTCTGTGAAATGACTATAATAGCAATAAGGTCTTCAGTTCAGGGTGTCATTGTTGTAAGCTAAAATTCCGTAATCAACTCATCTGTGTCCTTGCTTGGATATCCTTGGCATGTAACCCGATCATTGGCTAATATCTAAGGAGAACATTTTGCTTTGCCTTTCCTTCTTAAAATGTGTTTCTGTTTGTTTTTCCTCATCTGGATAATAGAATGTGTGTGTTGTTGTTGTTGTTGTTGCTGCTGCTGCTGCTGCTGCTGTGTGTGTGTATGTCAGTGATCTGATCTAAAGTCAGAGTGATGCTATCAAATTGAGCAATGGGCTGTGGAAGTTCCAGCCTCCACAGAATTCAAATTATAATCCACAACACCAATTATATTAATAAAGCCTCAAAGGACCTCCATATGGTTCTGATCCAGTAGCAATACCAACTAGAAACTTAGCTCAGAATAAAACTCCAAAGAACATCCCTAGACTTTAAGGAACACAATTTTCCACAGTTAGGAACATCTAGAGAAGTCTAGCTAGCTTTCATATTCACTTTTCTCTCTTTGCTTTTCCACACACACATCTCCATTCTCCCCCCTACCTTAATCCATAATCTTTTCACCCATGCTCTTGTTAGCCTATGGAACTCTTTATAAGAAGCTTAAGACTGCCATCTTGTGGGCCAAAATGGTCAAGGAGGGAAGGGTGTTTTCTTTTGTTTTATTTATTTATTTTAGGATGTCACTGAAATTTGGGCAGGATTTTTGTTTTGTTTTGTTTGCTTGTTTACTTAGCCTTGTTTAATTAGAGTGGTCATTAGTGATCATGTTCCACTTGGGATTTTCCAAATGGTTTGGGCCCCATTATCTCTTTATGAAGCCAGACTTTAGAAGCCATGAGTGCTGAATAATACAGAAAATTCAGGCTTGAGGTATTTCAGTTTAAAATTGGCAATGGATTTTTGTTTTAATTGTGCCCTTGGTATGGCCTTTTAAGTATATGCCAAAGTGGGGCAACTTCAAAACAAGAAAATGATCAGAAGTGTGATCATCTAATAGACCAAATGAGAAAAATAGCCAACAAAATCAACAGCCTTCAGTAGATCTTGGATGTTTTTCCAGTACAGACATATTTCTTTTATTTTCTTAAAATGTCTATTTTCATTCTTTTTTCAAAATTCTGGTCTAACCATTTTTATTTATAAGATTTTTTTTAAAAAGGCACAGGTATTTTACTATTTTAGATTTTTGTTGTTTTCAATGGCAAAACATTTTGACTATGATAAATTGAGAAAGTCAGCATTTATTTATTTATTAACAAAAAGTGCTTTTACCAAAGGCACTTTCTAAAATTATTTTTATTATTTTTTAAACAAATTATGGGAGACAAACATAAGAGATATACTTAATTTCAGGTTCTCTTACCTTTTTAAGAAAATAATTGACTCTTATATTTCTTTTTTTTTCTCCCTCAGAAATATTTTTTAAATCTAAAAATATCTAAATTCTTAGCTAGCTTGTTTGTTTAAAAACATAGTGTGGTACTGTATAATAGATGACAGGAAACCGGTGGACTAAATTACAATGCCTAATTTCTTTTGCTTTTCTTTATTAATAGAAGTAGACCCATTACAGCAAATGGGTCTATTTCCCCACTGAATCAAGTTGTATAACTATGTTGCTCTTGTTTTAAATCAGATAACAAGTCTATATATATTTTTGCAATGCAGCATGTCTATTCAAATAGTGTCACTGATGATTTTTTTCTAGCTGTATATGTATAGGATTTCAAAACTGAATTGTTTGTTTCTAATTAATATATTGATACTGTACATTTGTTATAAAAAAACATATACCTTAATTTCAAGCCTATAAGGATTCATATAATTTATTTATAAAAAAATAAATTGTATTTTAATATTTGCTTCTTATTGGAAAAAGAAAAGAAACAGTTCCAGAGATCCATGCAAGGAAGCAGTAATATTTTGTAAATCCCACATGAATATAGTTTAGTTATTCCCTGAACTAATCCTACCACTATCAAATCAATCTCAATGTAAAATCAATCCCAGATAAAAGAAAAAACAGATATAGTAATAATATTACTTTCCCTCTGCTTCTTAATATATTTTTTCCTAGCAAAAAGCCCCTTAGATTATTCACACTTTTGAAAACATCTTTGCAAGTGGAGTTTCTTGAAACATTCTTCTCTATTTTATTTTTCTCACTCTCTTTCTTGTGTCTTTGTGTCTATATAGAATATCCTGAAAAGATTATTAAAACTCAAAGTCAGTTAAATAGCTCACAAGTGTCAGAACTTCCCTTGGACTGGTATTTCAGAGCAATTTTGAATACACTCTTAACCACAAACAATTGATAGCGATAGGAGAAGGGAAATGTCAGGGACCATTTAGAATAAATGGTTCTTCTATCTTAGAAGAAGCTTATTCTCTGGAGTTTACACAGGAATTCTACTGCTTTGTTCAAGTAGGATCCTTGGATTTTATTAGAGAAACATCAACTTCCATTTTAAAAAGCAAGAATATGGTGAGAAAAAAAATGATTTTAAAACGCTTAAGATTCACCTGAAAATAATTCATAACTAAATTTCCTTCACATGCAATTAGGAGCAAAGTGAGTATCAACTGTGTAAGTTTCAAGTTCTTCTCTACAGCAAAATAAAAAGATTTTTTTTCAGACATTTGCATATTTTTTCTCTCCTTTCAAATCATAAACGCATAAGTAGCCCTGATAAATAATATTGAAAGTAGCCCGTGTCTATAAAAGGCAAGTTGTTTTTATTTTTCCTGAAACATCAAAGCATTGAGCGTGTTTTAACATCAAGTTAAATCAGGAAGCATTTTTTTTTTTGCAGTTTAATTCAAAATTTGGGCTCAGACAATTAAGAAATTCCAGACGAAGTAAGCAAATAGAATCTCCATCTCATTTATAGAGCTAACTACACCTGAGGTATTGCACTATTTGCGTGTTTATAGAGCATGGAAGGTATGTGCTGAAGATAATTTGAAAATATTAAAAATAATCCTCCAATTGTTGCTGTCAAGTATATCCAATAAGTACTTTTTCCCACTTCTCTCCAACCTAAAGATGCAGCTTAAGAATTACTTGCCTGAATTCTTTTCGCTCAAAGAGCTGTACAAAAGTCAATCTGGACATGTTTAAATTAGATTCTTCCCTAGTGAGACTGAATGAAACAATAGGCTTGAGGTCTAACCCAGTTTAAAAGACTACTGTTATAGACTCCAGGTTTTAAAGCAATGACAATGTCCATCAGCCATCACTCTGTATCTATTTAGCTCCATCTAAAACCCCAAATGTATGGCCATTTAAGGTCTGGAACAAGCCCCATTTAATGGGCATTATTTCTATTACTGTGTTTGTCATCCGTCATAGGATGGTAATAAAATTTGAAGCTCTTTTGCTTACACTAGTGGTGAGATTTACCTAGTCTAATAGACAATGCAAATGCTAAAAGACATATATACATCTTCATTATATAAGCTAGGGCTTGAGTCATGTTCCTCCAGAGACCGTTTTATTCATTTTTATACAATTTTCCTACTGTACAGTACAGATGGTTTCTATTAAATAAAATGTCTATTTACTTCCTCCTTTCTTTTTTTTTCTTTTAGTTTCTGTGATTAAATTGCTTTAAAATGATAGTGTATTGTGTTATCTTGTCTCATGACTTAATTTAGCTCTATGAGCACCAATCATAACTTGAAAATCTGCTTCTGCCTACTTGGAAAACAGATATTTTGACTACACGCTGGGCTTTCTTCTTTTATACTTGCTATTGCATTAGCTAGGCAGCAATTAATGTCAGGAGCCTTAACTATGTAGGTTATTTTCTAAATATGTATTTAAACATAATATAAGGAGCATCACTGGTTATTAATATCAGGAAAAGATTGCTATATTATTTCTCTTGCTATTTTACATTCATACTGATGTTGACAGAGCAATACCTAACATAATATGGGAAGAGGAGAAAATGTAGACAAAGAGAAATATGCAACTATACTGCCATCAGGTGGCTACAGTAGATATATCTTACAGTTAGTTGATGAAAGTTTCAAAGTTCATTTTTCATTTCTTATTTATATTAAGGCAAAATATTATAGCAGCCAGAAAAACCATGAAGGGGTCATAATAATCAAATATATAACTAAATCATTGAGTTTATTGGACTTGCAAAGGAAAACTACCACAAAGAACTTCTACATGATTTGAATGTTTTCAAATCCCCCATTTCCCAATGAAATATATCCTAGAGAACCCAAGAAGAACAAATGTCCTTCTCTTTAAGAAAGAAAACATAGGAGCCCAGTAATGATTAACTAGTGAGCCTAACATAGATCCCCAGAAAACTGTTAGCAGAACATCTTGAAGACAAAGCCATCGTTGTTCAACATAAACAGTTCATTTAGGGACTGATCAACAGCACTGAAAAAGTGACTTATGACTGTTTTTCAGTGTTACAACCTTTGCAGCAGTCCCATGTCAAGTGATCAAAATTCAGATGTTTGTCAACTGGTTCATATTTATGACAGTTGTTGTGTTCTGAGGTCATGCAATCCCTTTTTGCTACCTTCTGATGAGCAAAGTCAATGGGGAAGTCAGGTTAACTTAACAACAGGGTGACTAACTTTTTTTTTTTAATTTAGACTTCTATACCGCTTCATAATGCTTTACAGCCCTCTCTAAATGGTTTACTTCAACTTCTGAATGTGTTTGATTAGATGATGTTGGCAAGGTTAAGAGCTGAGTTGATTCCTGGCCTTGCAATGGTACATTTAAAAGCTGTGGGATCTCTTTTTGCCTCTCCTTGTGTCTTACACTGCCTCAAATCCCTAAGCAGTCCGGCACTTTGTTTACTAACTGGTCCCTTATCAAAGAGCAGGAAGAAAAACAAGTCTTGCTATTTTTATTCCTGCTTGCTCGATCTGAACTACTCTACACAATGGATAAATGCAAGGATCTGCAAATAATGAAAACAACTTGGATCAACCATGGCAACTATTTAAACTAGAATTCCTGGAGCCTGTCTGCCCTGCTCTGGATTTATCTCCCTTGCTCTATCCTACTGTGGTCACTATAGCAGCATGCAACCATGGTTAGCTCTATTGAGGAAAGTACATCAAAGAACTGCCAATAGGAAAACATGATACCTTCAGATGCTTTTATACTGTATGCAGTGTATTAACAGTAGAAAAGTGGATTAAATATTTATTTTCTTTTACAAAATCACGTCCCCCATATATTGTAGCTCTCTATAATAGTAATGTGTGCAGGGTGGCTACAACTGTTGCCCTTTTTTTGTTACATACCAAAGAAAAGAATGGATTTTTGTTTATCCAGTACAATTAAATAATGAGGTGAAGGTGTACAACCTATTAGTTAACTAGTACTGACTAGCAACTCAAATACTTTGGCCACCTAATGAGAAGGAAGGATTCACTGGAGAAGAGCCTAATGCTGGGAAAGATTGAGGGCAAAAGAAGAAGGGAACGACAGAGAATGAGATGGCTAGGTGGATGAAGCAGTAGGCATGAGCTTAAATGGACTCCAGAGGATGGAAGAGGACAGGAAGGCCTGGAGGAAAGTTGTCCATGGGGATGCGATGGGTCGGACATGACTTCGCAACTAACAACAACAATAACTGACTAGCATGTGATGTTTTAAGGACACTTCTGGTATTTTGAGGTTGGCAGCAATTGAAGGCAGTTATGGATTAGTTTCAAACTCCAGTGGCAATCTGGGGGAATGAAAGTGGTAGCAGCATGCATATTTCCTTTGAATAAGTGAATCATAGAAGGCCAAAAGGAGTAGTCTAGCACAGGGGTCCCCAATCCCTGGTCCATGGATCAGCACTAATCCATGGCATGCCAGCAGCTGGGGCACACAAACAAGTGAAGCCCCATCAGAGGGATGCAGGCAGCATGCAAAACCACGCCCCCTCTGGTCTGTACAAAAATCTTCCATAGGACCGTCCTTGGTACCCAAAAGGTTGCGGGCTGCTGGTCTAGCATTTCACAATGCCAGTTACACTTGCTTGCAGCTCTCTAGTTTTAACTAGCTAGTCTTCTGTAGTCTTCTGTAGGTCAGTCCTACAATCAACTTATAACATGCTGCAGAGAAGACTTGTTGCATCATTCTAAGTGATGGACCCATCCTTTGTCTAACTAATCATTGTATGCATTTTCTTATTAGGAAACATTTATGTATCTATACAGATAGATATATTGAAGTTCAAGAAAAGTAATGACTCTCAAATAGTGATATCAGCAAGTGAGCTCTTAAAGCTTTGAGGCTAAGATCTTGAATGCTGTAAGAAAAGTAACATCTGGAGATAAAGTAGGAACATTATCAATGCTTAAGATTATCTGGGAAACCATGAAGTCAAACTTCATTTGAAGAGTCTCTTGGTGTAAAAAAAAAAAAACGAAAACCCCTGAGAAATAGAAATCAACTATAAACTACAAATATAAATTACGCTTTTGATTTTGAGTTTCTGTATGAAACCCTCCTTTTGCATTTCATATAGCTATAATAATCATTCCCTTAAGTGTAGAATGTTTCTTATGAACTTCTCTCTCTTCATAATGGGACAGGATATTGCAGATGGGTGAAATATGATCCCATGACTGAGGTACAGTAAAGAAGAAATGAAGAATTTGGAATGAAAGGTGATGAAAAAGAAAATAAAAGAGTTGTGAGAGCAAAATAAAAGAAAAGCACATTGATTTTCTGCATTGACTACTCATCATCATCATTATCATTTTAACTATTGTCTATCCCCTGCAGGATAAAGACCTCTTCCGCATGTTTCCTACCAATACGGTCCTGAGCTTTCTATTGACAATTGGACCCACAATGCTTGCTGGTGTCATCGATCCATCTTGTTTTAGGTCTTTCACAGATGCTTTTTATCAAGTGGGATCCATTCTACGACTGCCTGGGTTGACTTGCAATCAGTTCTTCTTGCTATGTGACCAATCCATTTCCATTTCAATTCTTTTATTCTCTTGATGATATGATATATTTTTGTTTGTTCTCTAATCCATGTGCAGGTCTTTCAATCTTGTCTTGTAATGCTGAGCATGTATCCTTCCATGGCTCTTTGCACCATTTGAAGCTTTTGTATTGATTGTGAGGTTAGTGTCCATTGACTACTATATATGTGTAAGTATATGGTATTTGTTCTATATCACATTTCTGCCATGTTGTCTTTCTTATTAGTCACTTCTTTTTCATCTCTTTGTAGTTGGATAGAAACATCCTGCTAACCCAATTGTTCTTTCCATGGTTTATTATATAAGCAACAATACCTCGTCATGTACATTGTACAAGCCCTAAATCATGATTGCCCAAGGCAGTGTCAAATAAGTGGTCTGCAGGCCGAATACAGGTTGTGCAGGCCACGCCCGCCCCAGCTCCATAAGCACAAAAACAATCACAATACAGCCTTTGATGTGACCGGGTTTGGCATCCCTTGCCCAAGGCAATCATTTACCTCCACACTGGACAAGTCTACATAGTATATTGAATATACAAAATCAAACAAACAGCATTATGATTTAGCACATAATATGAATCCAGAATTCATACATTATACTAATTCTTCATTTAATTAACCATGGTTTTTTGACTCAAAATTGATTGGGTTCATACAATATGCTATGTCAAAACCAAACAAACCACATTATAATTTAACCAATACCTAAATAAGACTTCTAGCAAAAGAGTACACTATACTACTGATATTGTACTTACGGCTGTGAACAAGTCAATATTTATAAGGCCAGGCAATCCATGATATCTGATCCCAGGTTACAAATCATAGTTACAAGTAACCTGAGCTCCATGACATGAATTATTGAATATCTTAAATGAAGTAGTAGATATTTCTGATCTTCCGCATGCCATGGCATAAAAGATATGTTGTCACACTTGCATAAGACCACAATTTTTAAAGTTATCACCAAAGTTTTGAAATGGACCAGCTACCTGAAATCTAGCACATATCTTTGTAGGTAAGTTCTTGCCATCAAATATAGCAATGTGGGCTACTTTGTCATGGAAAACAAATATCACAATGAAAGCAATAAAATAATGGCATAGTAGCCTACTTACTCAAATTGAAAGCTATTCATAATAGTGAAAATTTACTGAGTAATTTACTTCTGAAAAAAAAATCATATTTACATATCTGTAACAATGTTCCCCTTAGACCAAGGGTGGCAAACTCACAGTGTTACATTGCTGTCACATGACATTTTGCAACGTGGCTCATGGCCTGCATGTGACGCATCCAGCCCATGAGCCACCAGTTTGACACCCCTGCCTTTGACAGAAGTTACGATTTAAGTAACTGCTACATAATTTTTCAGAAATAGATACACTTAAAGGAAAGAATGTGCCTTATTTACTGTAGAGTCTAACAAGAAAAAAATATTCTATATTGGCCTGAGCTGAACTAAGAAGTAGAAAGAGTTATGAACACTCTTCAAATGCTTTTTCCAACAATTGCAACAGAAAGAAATATGGAAACATCTCAATCACAAAATTATCATCATCCCACTCTATACAATATTACTAATGATTCTCCAGCAGCTATCTTATTTAATAGACTATTTAATGGACCACTGCAAGTCAAGTTGTTCTCATTATGGCAAACAGGAAAGCTCACAGATAATGCAACTCTTTTTAGCTGAACGATGGTTTAGGACAAAATGGTGAAGTGGCTCTAAGATCATACAATTGGATGATGTTCCAAAAGTATAGTGCTTGAGTCAGTCAAATAATTTCAAGGTAACATGTTTTTATTTGTCTTTCTTTGAGGCAAAAAAAACAAAACCCAAACCAAATAAATGTATATGTAAAATAAAATAAGGCAATAAATATGCATAACATATGTTTATAGTTATCTAGAATATATCACAGTTTAGAGGCTTTTGCAGATGTTTAACATTTTTCAAGATGAGCCAAGATACAAGAGGGTCTTTCTTTGGGAAGCATGTACCATCTGCAAATAATGAAGAGCAAGTCTAGGTTTTATGTTTACACCACATTTACAGATTATGTCAACTTAAATATTTGCAGGCTCATGATTGATTTCTAAATGCACATAGAGACAATGAAGAAAATGGACTGATCCCATGAGAAGCTGAACACCTGCAAAGTGCCATTTGCTTTAGAAAGAAAGAGAGGAAATACAGGCTTTCGCGAATCACATGACAAATTCACTTCTAAACAGAGATTAAAATAGTTATGTTGAGCAAATGTCCTTGGGGAAAATTAATTTATATAGCTGGCCAAGAATTTGCAGGAATCTTGTCAATTAAATGCAGGCAAATTGAAAAAGTATTTATTCCTCAAATGATTAGAAATCTTCAAATGGTCATTTAAGCATATAGATAGTAGTACATGTGTTATATTCAATACCAAATCTTAAACAAAACAACTGCGAAAAATGTGCCTCAGTAAGTCAATTCACAAAATTGAGAACAAAGTCTGAAATAAGGTTCTAGCAGTAGTGAAAGGCTACAACTAATGTATTCTTTCTAAAAGCATTAAATCTACAATGAGAACAGTAGCAGCTCTTGGTAGTGTCCTATTGCATCAAAGCAGTCATCAGTTACTGTACTGGGATGAACAAGATTGGATATGGGAGATCAAAAATAAACAGAACAACTGCATTCTTGGTGTGGTATGGTCCGGATTTCTCCAGTCTTCCTGTGTACCTATTATAAGTTTACATCAGACAATAAGCACTGCTGGTGCTTTCAGTGCTTTATGGGCTAAATCACCCATCTTGCTCATAGTTGCACATGAGTATATACACATTTCACAAGTCAACTGCAAGTTGATAAGGCAGAAAGACATGTTCTATGACATGCTCGTCCACAATTAGCTAAATCTTAATTTATTAACTATTATGGATGTATACAACAGACTGAAGCTAAGTTAATCATGAGTTCTCACAATATGTTATGCTAAAATTGGTCGAGTAACTTGTAAATTAAAGTTGAGTGCCTTATAAAAATATAGCCAGTGTCGTGCAGTTCCGGAAGACTGGGTTAACTGAGTTCAATTAGGCAAACTAAACATGTGAGCCACAACCTAATACTGAAGTTGGTTGGGTTGAAAGATGAAAAAACCGTAAGAGCAACAGCTTTGAAGTTGTTGTCAGTAGTTTTAATTGGACAAGGGCATAAGCAGTCACATTTCACTTACTATAGTAATACATACAGTACTTCATTTAAATATATATGCATATGTCCTTTCCAGCTCATACATGCATATGCCATGGGTGCTAGAAGTCTTTATTGAGACTTCCAAGCCCCAAAGAGTCTTTCCCTCAAAATTCCTCACATCCATGCCAGTGCCAGCCGATGGGTTCTATAGGCTATTCAGGGAAAATGCCATGCCAGTCTACGGGGCAAAGGCAAGTCCTCACCAGCTCATGTTTGACTCAGCCTTTCACCCTGAGGTTGGTAAAATGAGGACCCACATATGCTGACTCTGTAAACCATTTAGAGAGGGCTGGAAAGTATTGTAAAGTGGTATATATACAGTAAGTCTAAGTGCTATTGCTATCTATCAAAAAACAAATACATAACATCTGCCTGTTTCTTTTTCTCTAGGTAAAAGAATCTTAAGTGCAATCATTGTAACTACTGTTATGTATATAGTTTTGGCGGGAGATTTAAACCACAATAGGTCACTTGTGATTGGTCAGCTCCCCGGCTGGCCGGGTATATAAGGAGAGCTGTTTGCCTGTAACCTTTGCTGAAGTCTCACTATACATTAAAGAGCCGTTGTCACTACCTTGCTTCTGCCTCCTCAATCACCCAGCTTAACAACTACTGTCGTAAGAAAAATAACAGAGTTCAAACTCTAACCATTCAGTAGGTGAGTCAGTTCAGAAGCTGACAGACTTGCCATACCTGTATCCTCTTTATACAATAAAATTTCTGCATTCTGCCTGTGCCTACTAAAATTCCCTCAACTAACATGTAAACAATGGTGATGTTCATATGAAAATGTCCTTTCTATGGCTGTTCACCAGAAACACTGTATTGCTATAGTCAACAAATTCCTTGTCTATAGTAACTTCATTTGCTCGTTGTAAGCATAGCCTGATTTGTTGTTTTTGTGTTGATCCCAACTAGTGTGATTTGTGAAAAAATAGTTGTGTGAATCCAACCAATTGGTCTTAATTTAGAAATAAAGATTGCATAATGCAATCTGTGAACCCAGTCAAAGACTGACTATAAGAAACAAGTAAACATAAAAGGATTTACTTAATTTGATTAGCTTGCTATAATTGTTACAAGTTATAAAGAGGGAACTTACCCACTCACATTTAATGCAAGTGAGTAAAAGAGAAAAGGTGTTCATTGAATATCATTTATTAAGGTCTTGCTTTATAACTTGTAATAATTCTACTGAATCCGCGAAACAGAATTCTGAGCAATCCAGTACAACAGGGTCAATTTTCAATATATTCCAGGATATGCTACTATAAATTAATATTTAAGCAAAATTGAAATCCAGAATCATTAGCTGATCTATAACAGTTTTGGTTTCTTAAACCAAAACTGTTGGTTTTGATTCCATGTTCTTGAAAATTAACATGCAAAACTTTCAGCATTTTAAAAATGAGAGATAAATATTGTAACTTACATGCATTCTTAGATTTCTGTTTAGAGGGAAAATTTTATTCAGTAGGATGATGTACCCATAAAGGACTGATAATTCATAGAGAATTGGTTCCAAATAATATGCTTATGTATGTTTCTATGTATCCCATAATGTTTGTGATTAAGGATTTTTCACTATGTGAATAATGAGATATCAATTCATTTGTTAAAATAATTGTGTTATAGAAAGCTTAGATTGTGGTGCGTTGGGAAACTGGGATTATACTATTATTCATACTAAATTTACTTAATATGAACTGAAAAGTGGATCACTAGGAAAAATACATTCATATATGAAAATTTTACCACAGCCAACATTAATAAGCATCAGAATATCTAATATAAAGTGTGAACTGCAGTGTCCTTAAATGTAAAGGGAAAAAAATATATCTTGGTAAATTAGTTCTCTGGAGGCCAAAGTTAAGAATGAAATGAAAGAGTATCTTCATTTTCAGCAAACACCAATTCTTTTTCATGATAATACTATTAAGCTGTCAGTGGAGTATTTTGAGGGACTGTTCCAAGACAAAAGGACAATTTCCTTTGGGGAGATTTTGTGTTGCCAAGTAATCAATATTTTAGCAGTGCTTTACCCATTTAGCTGAGGCTTTCTGGAGTATCAAAACAATAATTTATTCATTTATGGCAAAGTTCAAGGTAATAGTTTCATTCATTTATTACCGTCTCTTGATGATATGTCTTCTTTCGCTTTTTTCTCTCTTTTATTTCTCTGTCACAGGTAGAGCATTATGACATGATAGAGCAACAATTGTCTATGCAGCACTAAGGGATACTTGTATTTTTTTATATAAAATGAAGTTTAATAGAAACATTTCACTGCATAACCTATTTTACTATAAAAAGAACAGTTTGTACAAAAGTGATATTGGAAGTCTGCTTGACATTCTTCCCATCATCTAGATTATGATTAGAATAATTAGTTTATATTACAATTGATCAATTAATTCTTTATAGCAGAATAGAGGAAAAGAGATAACAAAGGGAACAACTAAGATGGGGTACAGAAAGACCTGTCTTTCGCTAGCTAGTAGGATGAATTATAGGATGAAATCCAAAAAGGAATAGATAATGCAAAGCAAGCTGTAGACTGAGGAAAAGAAGGTATACAAGTAGACAGAGATAGACAGAGATCTATTGGAAGGAAAAGATTTAATGGAACAGAAATGTAGCACCAAGAACTGGCATACATATTGCATGGTGGCACAGAAAAGGAGAAAGAGAGCACCAGGGAGTAGAAATAGAAAAAAAATGGGTTAGTGAAGAAAATAATGCAACATTTTATCCTTAGGGATAAAGGAAGAAGAATGAATACACTACATGCTACATGGACAGAAAAGGGGAAGTGGGGTATAAGACAACAGATGTAAAAAAAAACGTGAATTCAAATATTTTTTTTTAAAAAAGAACCTCTTTTCATTGCTTTTAAATTGGTTAAAATATATCAAAGTGCCTTTCTCAGTGATCTGAGTGTCAGAAGAGGGTCACAATCATGGTTTGTCATCAGCTGGAGGATGGATGCCCCTCTCATAAGGGATTTGATTAAGAAATACTTGACCAATGTCTTCTTAAGGGCAGCCAAAGAAGATACAATAGAATAGCATATCTTTGTCTTTTTAACCATCTTTGGAGGCTGCAAGGGTATACACAGAAAGCAAAACAAATTTCCCCTTTTTTAAGAAGAGAAACTTTCCTGTCAACTACATGGTTGTTTTTTTTAAAAAGGCTTCTATATCTGAATTACAAATGCAACACGCATCTAAAAGGGATTGATGTTGTAACTTATTATTTTGATTCTATTTTTCTGAATGATATTTGTATGGAGATAACACAGAAAGTGAGATGCCCTGTTAAGAACACATTTGCTTTAATACAAAATTAATAGTTCCATTGACATATTACACTGTAATACGGAGTGCAACCTGTTCTGCATTGGATTAATCTCTTCCTTAAGAAGCAGATTATGGAGTTGGTTACAATATAGTATCTGGAAGTTTGCTCTTCTGCTTTGTTGGGTATCATGGTTTGTGTGTGTGTGTTTGTGTGTGTGTGTGTGTGTGTGTGTGTGTGTGTGTGAGAGAGAGAGAGAGAGAGAGAGAGAGAGAGAGAGAGAGAGTAGAACAGAGAATACAGTAGAATAAAGTAGAGTAGAGAGTAGAGTAGAGTAGAGTAGAGTAGAGTAGAGTAGAGTAGAGTAGAGTAGAATAGAATAGAATAGAATAGAATAGAATAGAATAGAATAGAATAGAATAGAATAGAATAGAATAGAATAGAATAGAATAGAATAGAATAGAAACTTTACGGTCACTTTAAATGTACACTAATCATCATACATTAAAATGATTTTTTTTTTTGCATTCAGCTCTCAAAAGATAACCATTATGCATATACACACATATACACACATATAAGACACAGAGAAACATCACAGTCTAGTTTGAATGTACACATATACATGGCGGGAAAAAAGAATCCTGCAAGTTTATAAGATGGATGACATAAAGAACAAAGCTGTTACAGAATCTAGTAGTCCTGTTATAGATACTTAAAAACCTTCTCCCAGAAGAAGCAACAGAAATAGACCGTGATGTGGGTATGTGGGGTCTCCAACAATGCTTTGAGCTGTAAGCACATAGCGCTTATAAACACTATATAAACACTGAATAAAGGAAGCGAGCTTCCTATAATCTTCTCAGCTGTCCTTACCACTCTCTGTATGGACTTTCTGTCTGAGGCACTGCAGCCACCAAACCAAACAGGGATACACTTTGTTAAAACGCTGTCAGTCGTGTCTCTGTAAAAAGTGGACAGGACAGAAGAAAAAAGATGTGCTCTCATCATCCAATGCAGGAAATGCAGATGCTGGTTTGCACACTTCACCAAAGAGAGAAAGAGAGTCTGTCAACTTCTCATAACCTCCAGGCTGAACTATCTGAAAAGTATTTGAAGCTTTAAAAGTAAGAAAAAGAAAAACTCTGAGAATCTGCTGTTTGCCTATGTCAAGGACAGCAACATGTGACCTTTTAGTGGTTGAATTTCAGTTCTATCCAGCCTGGCAAATATAGCCTTGTAGTCCTTCATTTGAAGGAGTACCTCAATATGCTTATTATGTTGCAGTAAAACTTAGATTTAGCAAACTATTCCAGGGAGAAAGAGGGGTCTGTTAAAGCCCACTTTATGTCATTTGTGTCCATTTATGTCATTCGCTTAATCAGGGTAATGTGGCAAATTGATGCAAATACCAATTTAATGTTATTTGAAAAACTGCATAATTATGCAAGTATGCAAATGATATGAATGACCATAAATCACCTGGAATACTTCAGACACAATGAACTTAGTCTATTATTTGAGATGAGGATGCCTGAGCAGAAAATTTGTCCTTGTATCTGACTTCCACTACACTTAGCTCCATTAAATCAAAGGTCTATTGAAGTGGTGGAAGAGCAACATTAGCTACTAAAGACCCTCATTCAAAATCCTGGTTCTCTTCCTTAAAATTTTCCAAGGGCTTTTCACAGCATGATGGGGCATTTTTAGAATTGGCTGTGTATTTTTCAGTGAAGACTTTTATGCTTTTTTACTGTATTCATCGAAGCTACGTACCACAGCTATTCATAGCAAATGCATATAACATAATCCTAGTGTCAGGTTTACTCCTGAATATCTGTTCCAGAAAGTCTGTTCCCTCTGGCTCTCTTACTAATTGCTTCACTTCCTCCTCCTTTACTCTGTCACCCTCTCCTATTTCTGGGCTTATGAAGTGAATAGATAAAAAGGGATTTGCTGGATTTGTTGCTTGCATGCTGAACACAACTTGACTCCTTCTCTTGGATCTGCTTATCCAAGCAACCTTTCTCAGAGTCTTCTTCCTCAGTCCTTTCCCAGAAACCAGGATTTTACTGACAACAGCTGATTCTCACCCCTCCTTCTTAGAAGCCACCAATTGATTTATTCTTTTCCTTCTCCAACCAGAAACCAATGATTGCTCCACATATTCATGTAAATTCACCCGTCACCTTTTTAATCCTCTCCTCTGTTGCCAATTTTTAGTCAGACAAGCAGCATGTCCCACAGCAACTGAGGAGATGGGTCCCCCTTGTGCATACACTATATCCTACATGTCAGGTTGGACCAATGGGATTGCTATTTCTACATCTTCCACAACAGCCCTGACTTTCAAGGTCAGAACTGAACTGCTTTTCCAGTTTACATTCCCCATTTTTTGACTCACACTAGCACAGAGCTGTCAAACTCAAGGCCCGGGGGGCTGGATGTGGCCTGTGAGGTACTTAGATCTGGTCTGCGGGGCTGCCCTGGAAATAGCAAAGGATCAGCCTGCGGTGCTTCTGCCAATGAAAACGGGCTGCCAAGCTCTGTTTTCGGCTGATACGGCCTCCTGCAACCCTCTGCCAGTGAAAACGGAGCTGGGGGGGCTCCGTTTTCACTGGCAGAGGGTTGCAGGAGGCCGTAGCAGCTGAAAATGGAGCTCAGGAGCCTGTTTTCGCTAGCAGAGTGCTCCGGTCACCACAGGCGCCCTTGACAGGAGTGACATCAAGCTGGCCATGCCTATCCCACCACCCTCCCCACTCCCCGAGGTCAAACACAACTCTGATGCAGCCCTCAATGAAATTGAGTTTGACACTCCTGCACTAGCACAACAACCATGCACAGCCATGAAAAACTATATGCCACAATGCTTTAAAGCTATTCGGGTAGCAGCAGTTCTCTTACCAAGTTAAGATACACAAGGAGGCATTTTCTATTTGCCATCTCCAAATGAATTTTGATTTGCAATCTAAAAACAGGGTATTCTATAGGTGCCTCAACTTTGGTATGCCTTTCAACAGAACAGACAGAGCAGAGCAACAGAGTTGGAAGGGACCTTGGAGGTCATCTAGTCTAACCCCCTGCTCAAGCAGGAAACCCTATACTTTTTCAGATAAATGATGGTCCATTTGTCTGAAGGCTGCCAAGCTTTCATAGTGCATTCCTCCACTTGCCAGGCTCAAATATTTGCAAAGACATTTTTTAAAGAAAAGATTCAGTGATTTGGCTTTAAATCTCCTAATTATGTTTTAAGTTTAGCTTGTTTTCTTCAGCCCATTTTCAAATTGCATTTGCTGGGAATATTGCCTTGATATTCTTTCTGGAATGAAGATGCAAATATAAATCTTAAAATAAAATGTTAAAATTCAAAACAGTCCATAAGGGATACATTAAATGTAAGTAATAAAAATATTTGTGATTATTCTTCTTTCAGTAGAACAATAGTGTTTTACTAAATTGTGTATTAAGATTTCTACTATTCCAGTTAGCAAATCTAGCTATTCTGGGACACTCCAACATGGAAAGATCTTGCTCTGCATGAACCTGTATATTTATGAAGACAGAATATTTAATTTTCCGATTTTAGCCACTCTGGTATCTTAAATATTACAAAAGTGTGGGGGCTTTATTAAAAAACTTCAATAAACAGCAGACTTTTTGGACAAAATGAGTATTAAAGGGTAAACGCTAAATGCTACCTCTTAGCAGGACAGTAGTTTAAATTGCAATAGTAAATCATCAAATGGGCTCCATGAAAAATATTCTCATAATTATTTGCTTAATTTTCTCTCATGCTGTTACTATGGGGCCATTATTACATAGATAGTTTTGCCAGCAGTATATCTGTTTTACAGCTAAAATAACTTTTTAAATGTGTGCTAAAATACCCAACACCATTAGGTGACAATATTACTGCAGAAACTGATGATAACAATGCTAAGAACTTAAGATGACCCAATCTCGGGGCCAGAAAAAAGGCCCATTTCGCTTAGCACTCTGTTACCACATTGATCCACAGGTGTTTATGGAAAGCGGGTTAAGAATGCTGCCGATGTATGTTTTTCATTGCCTTTGAGCTGTTTCGTCTCTACCACAAAGCCATCAAGTAGCTACTAATAGCCTTAACCTCCATTGTCCCTTTTAAATCTGCCAAGGACACAACAAGAAAACAGTGTTGCAATGCTGTTGCACAGTTCACAAATAGGAAGAAAACTATGCTGGTTATGCCACCTTCATTGCCAGTCTCTATTCTGCCTCAGTAATGACCCTGGCAAAAGGTGCTATCCTTACAATTTTAATGTGATTCCTCTGGCTTTCCCATCAACTGTGAGCAGCTGGTGGGAAAAACCACCTCTAATCCCTCTTCTTCAGATGGGTCAATGCTTCAAGCTAGACCAGACTAGGAAGTCATAGTTACGACTGCTACTACCAGTGTTATTATAAGGTTACAGTAACAGAATCTTACAAGTCTGAATGTGCTTCCTCTCTGGCACACTCCTTTTATCTTCATGAGCTGTGATTCTTTCTCAGATTAGATTTCTGCCCTCAGATTTCTTTTATCTGACCTTTATCCTGCTTGCAGATTTTCCTCCTCCTTGTCAAGATGATTCCTACTGCATATTATACTTTGTAATAAGATGATAAGTATATGTTGATGCTTAGCCACCTGTCACATTTCCTAACAGTCACAGGTAAGCAGATGCTTCGTGCCTGATACCATGTCAGTTGACTATTTATCAGCATGTATCTACTGCTTTTCTCAAACCCTTGTCCAAAAATAGCTGGAAAAGTCACAAGGGTGAAGGAGAAGGTGTGCTCAATAATAAATAGGATACATTCTTGACCAATACTGCAAGGGACTAGCAATGCTGACAGTAAATATCTATGGGTGCAACATCTGAAAGTAGTCCATGGGTTTTCCCACCACATACCTTCTTAGGCAGTTTTCCTCAATCTAATTTTATAACAAAGAGAAAGGTTCACTTCTGCATGTAGCCAAATTCCTTGAAAGCTCTCCTCAGCTAGAAGGACTACAGATATAAGAAGAACACAGCAGTATTAGGACTAGCTGGTAGTCCTCAACTTATAACCACAATTGAGCCCAAATTTCTAAGCAAGCCAAACAAAATGGTTGTTAAGTGAGTTTTGCCTCATTTTACAACCTTTCTTGCCACTGTTAAATTGGTAGCATGGTTGTTAAGTGAGGACTCAGTTTGTGGGGGGCAATAAGCTGACTTTGTATAAAAAAGAACACCGCTGGGGGGGGGGGGTGAAAGCCCTAATAAGCAGGTATAATCAAAAGTATGAAGGCTATTGCTTAACGCATTGTAAGCTGCCTTGAGTCTCTGGAAAAGGGCGGCATATAAATCGAACCAATAAATAAATAAGTAAGTAAGTAAGTAAGTAAGTAAATAAGTAAGTAAGTGAATCTGGCTTCCCTATTGACTCTGCTTGTCAGAAAGACATAAAAAAGTCATTACATGACCCTGGGACACTGCAACTTTCATAAATACATGCTAGTTGCCAAGCATATGAATTTTGATCACATGAACATTGGGATGCGGCCACTGACTTAAGGGTGAAAAACATGTAGTTCTGTGCCTCTGAAGGCATTTGCCTTAAAGGCCTGGCTTTTCTCCAAGGCTAGCATGGCTGAAGTTTCTTGCTGGATGAGGGATGCAGATTGGTTTTTGTGCACTGGATTTGCCATTTTGATTCATAGTTAAAGTTTTTATCCTATAGTATAGACGTAAGCTGCCCAGGGGTGGTTTAAAGTTGGTTCCATGAAAACAAAGTAAAATAATTCATCTTATTTTCTTTCCTTATTTTCCTTGTTTGTTCACTTTCCTTCCAACTGTATCATGTCCCTTCATGCAACATACTTTTTTATAACTGAAACTACTATGACATTATATTGTATTAATATAATAAAAGCATATATGACACATGCTACTACATTTGTATGTACCGAATAAGTTGTTCTTGGAATGGATCTCTTATAGGAGTTATTATAAAGCTGTGCAATGATTTGCATTCAGTTCCAAAAGTTGCTTTGAAAATTCTGAGAATATAAATGCAGTACGTATCGGCTATACTCATTAAAATAGCTGAGTTTGTTTGCAGGATCATAAGACTGCTCCTTACAACAGCCATATGATCCTGGAAGAAAGCACAGCTGCCTTTGTAAATTGTTTTTCTGCTCGCCAACCCTTTAAACTCAAACCTGAAAATATTGCACAGCTTATTTGTTAATCAAAAGGTCTCCAGAACTATGTGCAGTCAACAAAGAAAGTCTGATCTATTTCATTTTGATTATTTTTATATGGATTATTAATTGAAATCCATTTAGAAAAATTTTTCCAGAACAGCAAGATAAATTTTAGCACATTCTTATTCAAACTACTTGTGATTTATAAAATGTGTTGATGTCTTAAACTTTTTAAGTGTCATTTGCATCTCTGAAAGTAAAGGAATAAGTTTGACTAGCAAAGGTTTCTTTGATGGCCAAGAATTGTATATGTGTGTATATCTAAAGTTGTCAGTGTCACCCTTTTCTTTATTGCAAAATGAACTCATTTCACTTTGTGGTGCCTAATAAACTTAAACCCTTTGGCTTTTATTTGTCCCTGTTGTAAACTATGGAGTGCTACCATGTTTCTTTAACATCTGGGACTTATCACATCTTTTCTAATGACTCACTGGGCTGCAGAAAATGCCTGCTGAGACACAGATGCGTGGTGTCACACAGACTTAATGGGATACAAAGGAGAGAATAAAAGGTGCACACTGCGGAGACGAAGGTTGGGATGTTTGATCCCAAAGATGGAAAAGCATTTAAGAAGTGAACAGAAAGCCAGCTAAAAAGAATAAATCACATCAAAAAAATATTATATATCTACGACACTTGTCAGAACGAAATGTGACTGTAACCATGCATTGCTGTAAGCAAGCACATCAAGCACCATTTCCATGAGGTCTTGTGGCATGTTCATCAAGATATTTTGCAATACTAATTCCACAACATTATCCTACAGCCAAGAAATTATCTATTTGCATATTATAAACTGCTTTATTTTGAAAAATTTACAACCTACCATTTCTGTATGTCAAACTGTGGTGCCTTTGTTGCTAACACAATGGATGTGAACTGCTATTACAGTTAGTATATACAGTTCAGAAGTGAGGCAGGCAGCAAGAATTATATCATTTGAAATAGAATATTTCAATTGGGGTTGGCAATACGATTGTTTGAGAAAGTATAGGAGTTTCCTCTAATGTTACCAACTAACCTGGAAATAAAATTAAAACAGATTTGTTCCTCATCCCAGTCATCCCAGGTTTGCACTGCTGAGCATCAAGGACTGAAGATCATATAGAAATCTGTCTTTTATTCTGACCATAACATACTATGAGATTGGTGAAAATGTTGCATGTGTCATCCCTGACGCAATCAATTATTGGCTTTAGATAAACAACTGAAGGCAGTTTCCTTATAAAGCAGCATTCTGGGTGAATTTGGGAGGTGGGGAGCAGAGATCCAAAGGGGCACCAAATGTCTTTAGCACTCAGAGCCCACAATATATGATAAATGGATCATAGTGATTTTATAATGCACATGTAGTTGTGTCCAGTTTCCATTAAAAACATGCACCACTTTTTATAGCAGTTTACATATTACAGTTTATGACTACAATTGAGGTCTAGATCCTTTAGTGAAAAGTAAGCCAGCAGCAGCAGCAAAATGAATGAAGCACATTTACTTATTTATGTTAAATGTTTCTCTTCTATTGCATAGTGATGTTAAATGCAACATTTCTTTCCTGGCATAGGAAAGCACTTTCTCACATTAGCAGAGCAGTGGTGGATTGCCCCCAGTTTGCACCAGTTCTATAGAACTGATAGTAAAACAGGCAGGAGGCTCCGCCCACCCACCCCAACGTCATCAGAACACTTCTGCACATGTGCAGAAGAGCATGTGTGCGCGCTCACTTCGCTTGCCCGCATGCGCATGGCCCCATTGCAAACTGGTACTAAAGGTAGAACCCACCCCTGTAGCAGAGGTCTTATTCCGTGTGATTGGAGGGCTTTTATTTCCAAGCAAACTTTCAAACCAGAGAATGTACTACTTCACAGAAGTTCTCATGCTCTACAGTCATCTGAGAAGCAATCCTAAGAAGAGCTACCAGATTAGTTAGGTCCTCTCTGTATAGTTTTGTGCTGGAGAAGGCATTTTGGTATCCTCCAGATGTTTTACATTGCAACCGTCATAATCTCTGACCATTTTCCAGGTTGGCTGGAGTTAACGGGTCACTACATTTGCTGATACAATAGACCACGTACCCTATTTTCCCAGAAGAAAAGCACAGATTTTTAACTTCTCCCCTGTAACTCTTAGCAAAGAGGTTGCAGGCTAATGGGATGAGACATAATAGCCTTTTCTATGCTGCACTTAGCCCATTCATGGCAGTTGCCAGTGGCTGCTATAACCAAGCTGTTGCCTTGTTTCCTGTATCACCCTCCAAGCACCCAATTTAAAGGTTCTTATGCTCCCCATCTTCATTGTGATTGTTAATCCTTTGTATAATAATCTAGATACCAATGTGGCACCATGAATGACATATTAATCTATGCACGAAAAGACACATTAGAGTCGAGAAAAATCAGTAGATATTCCTTTAATAAAATAATATTACTTTAAAAGTGAATATGTCAGGAAGAAAAAGAAAAGCAGCCGTAATCAAAAATACAAGGAGATTCAAAACTAGATAGGAAATTATATTTAAGGATGGCTATGTATTAGGATTTTTATGACTAATTCATTTCATTCTTAATCATAAAAATCCTGAAGCGAAACAACTACTTTGGAATTATCGTTAATAATTACTTTGATACCAAATTCCTTTGGATGAATAATACAGACGACTTAGAGATAGGACTCTTTCTAAACCTCCTGAGTGTTTGTATGAAGTTTAATTCATTTCCTATCTCCAAGTTTGCAAATGAAGTGTGAAACAATTCTTTATTTTTACAAGGTTGTCACAATTCATGCACAATGCCTGGTATATACCCAGCTCTATTAATTTAGTGGATTTGAGAGATGTTGTCATCCAGTATAACCTGTGTCATTCATTCAGCCAGTGAGGTCATCCAGGCACTATTAATTATTACAATTTATTGAATGATGACAGGGTGCTTGCTACTGCCATGACGCCCCTGTATCAATTCACAGCAAGTCCTGGTTTTATAACAATTCAACAACTCCATTGGGAAGGAAAGGACATGAACAACCACAAAGCAGAAAGCAGATAGGGGCACTTAAGGCAGACCTATAAGAGAGAATAAGGTGAGGGCTACATTCCCATCATTAGGAATTCTTTATCTTTTATCTGCACCCCAAGAGATTATCATTAGCTAGGCACCCGTCTTGATGTCAAGATGGTTGACTAATGAGATGCTGTGATCCAAAACTAACATCTTTTTGGATTTAGAGCTTGTTAGCAACTACTACAAGGTACCCTGGCATCAAGAATTTTCCCTCACTACTTGTTTAGGATCTGTTTTGCAAAAGCCATGAAGATGCCCCATCTTTCACT
>JAUDYJ010000005.1:60040204-60082704 GCA_030761175.1 Masticophis lateralis | reverse complement strand
CCCCAAGTCTCCTTAAACAAGCAACTGAAGGCTCATCTTCTCCATTGGCCTCCATTTAGCTTTGTCAAAGTCCCTCAGAGCTGGCAAGCCGAGACTCCAGGACTGGCAGTCCTGATACATGTTGGGGGCATCATGTAGGGGAGGCTAGCTTAAAACCACTTAGCCAAGTTTTTTAAAGATAAATCCTTCTGTGCCTTGGCTGGCTCTGCCCAGGGTGTTGTTGAACTGGATTTTTGTTTGGATTAAGGACTAGAGAAATCTCGGAAAATGCAGTGGGAGAAAAAGTGCCCCAACCTCTACTTTTGCAGCTTTGGGGTCCAATAAGCCATATTCCTCATATAGGAAGGAAGGACTCACTGGAGAAGAGCCTATTGCTGGGAAAGATTGAGGGCAAAAGAAGAAGGGGATGACAGAGAATGAGGTGGTTGGATGGAGTGACTGAAGCATAGTCTTGAGCTTAAATGGAATCCAGAAGATGGTAGAGGACAGGAAGGCCTGGAGGAATGTTGTCCATGGGGTCATGATGGGTTGGACACGACTTTGCAACTAACAACAGCAAGCTATATTCTGCTGAGGTTGAATCCACCAATGGGTTTGAAACCAAACCAGGAAAAAGGGATTGCAATACAGGTAATCCTCAATTACAACAGTTCGTTTAGTGACCATTCAAAGTTACAACAGCACTGTAAAAAGCGATTCATGACTGTTTTTCACACTTATGACCATTGCAGCATCCCCCATGGTCACGGGTTCAAAATTCAGTGGCTTGGCAACTGAATTTTGAATCATATTGATGATGGTTGCAGTGCCCTGATAGCTTTCGTGACCTCCTGAGAAGCGAAGTCAATGGGGAAGCCTGATTCACTTAACAACTGCGCTACTAACTGAACAACTGCAGTGATTCGCTTAACAACTGGAGCAAGAAAGATGCTAAAATGGGGCAAAATTCACTTAACAAATGTCTCACAGAGATTTGGGGCTGGATTGTGAGCGTAAGTCCAGGACTACCTGTATTTCTGTGATATGATAAGTAGCTGGGATTGCCTGCAGCTAGAAAACTAGCTCATGAGGAAACAAGAAGGTCATGTTTAACCCTTTCTCCTCTACTAGCCCTTTAGCCACTGGATTTGCTTACCCTACTTCACAGCTTAGAAACTTTTGTTGGCTAGGCTAGGCTATATGTAATGAATTGTGCTAGCTGACAGCTGCATTATTTCCCCCCCCCCCCCCCCCCGCCTTAACATAAAGTATGTTAACTCTACTTTAGGGCATACTTGTTATAGTTTCCCATTTCAACAATGACAGAAAACCATGTCCCCACTTTCGGGCAACTGGCATCAGATATAATTCTAGAGGCTACAAAAGACTGCATCGATGTTTCAAACTCAATTTGTAGAAATCAGTGCAATCCAAATAACCTCTGGTTAATTAGATGCATTTACTCCAGGAAATGTGTAACTGCCAGGCTAGAAAACTGGGAGACTTGTCAGTTCTAATCCTGCTTTAGGCACAAAGCCAGCTGGGTGACCTTCGGCTGGTCACCCTAACTCCTTCTCAGTCCTAGGGAAGGAGGCAATGGCAAGCTACTTCTGAAATCGATGCCAGAAAACTGTAGAGATTTGCCCAGGCAGTAACCACAAGTCAAGGCTGACTTGAAGGCACATTTGTATCCTTTGCTAGTGCCCATATGACTTTGATTGGGCTAGCAAGCTTTCCAGAGATGTCGTAGCTTCTCCCTCCCTCCCTTTCAGTTTCTGGAAACAGTGAAATGTCTCTGAAATCACACTTTGCGTGCTGCCATGGGAACAGCCATTAATAGACCTATCCTCTTTGAATTACTCCAATCCTTTCTGTAGTTGTTGCTTAAGAACTAATGATAGCAGTGGATACGGAATTATGGTAATACGGTCCACAGTTAAAGCTAAACTCTTGCACTCACTGAAATGAAAGGGACTGGTATGAGATTTGGTAGGATTTTGCTCGTGTATTCCAGGGCTTTATATCCAGATACACTTAATAAATGTCACATTAAGCACAGTGAATTTTACTTTGGAGTTAACTGGTCTTCCCAATGCCTTTCAAAAGTCCTGGGGCAACTGGCAATCTCTCTAGGAATTATGGAATCCATGAATCGGAGACTGAAGAAGGCTCAAATAAAAAGTTGTTTGGTTTGTCTTCCTGAACCTATTTAGGAAGTAATTATTCATTCTAGCAAATCCTTCCCGACCGGGTGCCTTCCAAATGTATTAGTCTATAACTCGCAGCATCTGTGGCAGGAACTAAATAGTGCCAATGGGAGCTGTTGCCAAGGAGGGATTTTAAAAAAAAAAAGACAACCAAAAAATGAGATTCTGGTTCAGGCCTTCCAGAGAGGAAGAGAAAATCTGAAGAGCCACTGACTGAGTGAGAGACAGCTTCTGATGTTCATTACCGTGCTACTCATAATATTACACTCTTTACCAATGAATACATCCACAACTTCTTGCATATTTCCTGACAATACCAGCATTGCATATATAGGCCTTCCTTTGAATAAACAAATCCCTCAAGGGGAAAACAAGTACCGCTCTAATCCCTTGGACACAAAAGGCCTTTTCTGTAGTTTTTCTAGAGGTTAAAAGAACCACCCAAAGGACTGATAAAAGAAATCATGCGACTTCCCTTCACCTAATGCTGGCATTTTCTTTCAGAACAAACCATAATTGACTTCCATGGGATGTTGGCTGTTTTGATTTGTTTGTTTGTTTCCTGCCTTTATCATTTGTATAAGTAACTCAAGGCAGAATACATATCCAATACACCATTCTCCTATTTTCCACACAACAGTCCTGTGAGGTGGGTTAATATATAACATTTTTTAACACCACCTGGGCATTGTACAGATGATATAAAACCAGTTTTCATTAATGTAAGCATAAAAATAATTGGTTTCTAATGAAATCTTGCCTCAGTGGTATCTATCTATCTATTTATGTCCACACAGAAATGTCAGTTTATTTTCTACAAATGGAAAACAATGTTATCTTTCAAAATAGGCCAAACCACATGGCCATTTGAGCTCAGGAGTGGGTCGGCAGGGGAAATTTTATTTACTTATTCATTTGAAACATTTGTATAGCTGATTTATGAATTTCAGATTCTAATACCATGCAGTTAAATTCTCATTGGCGTAAAGTAGAAACATTGCCTTTTGCCCTAATACTGTGTTTTATTCATCAAAAAGTGGCAATAAGTATCTAGGACTTCTATGAGATGTAACTTGCTGGAGTCAAACTGGAGAAATTTGCATTGGTCGCTTAAAAATAATTATGAAGGAGTGTGTGTGTGTGTGTGTGTGTGTGTGTAACTGGATTCAAAGTGTGGCCGTAAAGGGCTCCTAGCTATGATCACTTTAGTATAACAGAGCAATTCTTAAAGCATCTTCAAGCATAACCCAGGCACTGTTGAGGAGATGTAAAGCCATTTCTCACTATTATGCCATCAGCACACCAACACCTAGATGGATCAAGAAGGTGCTAGAAATCACTTGTTGGGTTCTTGCTTTGCTCCCATTACATGCATTACCAAGGCATTCTTTTTCAATATAACTCATGATCTTGCATTTAAAAGTGTGGTGCATTTATTGTATCGCTGGGCGTTGACCACAAAAGGCTCACTAGCTTGAGAAGTTTGAATGTCACCGGACTATTTCCATGAATATGGAAAAATAAACCTAGGCCCTGGTGCTCTCCAAGTAAGTTAGGATAAGAATGTCCCATATAACAAAAGAACATATTTTGTTTATCTGACCATGACAATTTGCACAGTGATGTCTTGCAACTATAAAGAACTCAGAAGTAATTAACAAGATTGCTGTATTTGTGAGGTTTGTTAAACCATGGTCCACAAACCATAGCTAATGTGAAATCTAACACACGATACTTGTTAGAATGCCTTGGCCCACACCTCACATTAGGATTTAGGATGGGTTCCAGTGATACTGAATCACAAAAGAGTTAGCCACATTTTATCCCAAAGTATTCAGTGTATACAACCCCCCCCTCAAATAATAGAATTGTTCATTTTTTCTATTTTTCTACTTTCTTTTCCTTCCTCCTTCCCTCCCTCCCCCTCTTCTCTTTTCACCCAGAATCACAGTGTTTGAGCAGGGAAGCTATATAGATATTTTAAAATTATTTTTAAATAAGAGCTCAGATGCTCATGGTCACCAATACTCTTTATTTGTATTACCTTAGTATGTTATGCAAATACAGGAACTATTGATCCCATTTCCATCACCTCCCAAAGATTTCAGGATCCTTCATTTATCTTTCCAAGGAGACAGGATGTGACTGCTTTAAGGATATCTAATGAGCTATAGGACTGAACAGAATCCACACATGAATTGGCATGGCTCAGGGCAACCTGTAGTTGGTGTAATGCTACTTTGCTCTCAATTCCAGACCACACCACAGTAGCAAAAAAAAAGTATCCCTGCATGTAGTACATTAGGAGAAAGAGGTATGCTAAACTACTTCTTCTTTTCTGGATGAGTCAAGTTTATGTCTGCAAACAGTTTTGTCTTACTCCGATTTAAATCACAAGGAAGGATTTTCTACACATGCAATCAAAAATATTGTAGATAATGCTTTAATTCATTTCTACCACCTTTTAATAGCTGACCAAGGGCAAAAGTATTACGTTGGCAACCAAAGCCAAGCACAAGGTCAGTAGAGAAGCGATAGTGAAGGCTTTGTATTAGCCTGGTTGATCTCACCTATATCCTTTCTAAAGTACCATTAAAAACCGACCCCTTCCCCATCTTCAGATTCCTCCATCTCAAGTTCAGCTAGCTACAAATCCTGCCACTCCGGAAGCTCTTGTTCAAGAACATTTGGGATAGAGGGGAGGGCAGAGATTTTCCACTTCTAGTTGTGTCAGAGAGGGAATATCAACACTTGCAGTTTATGCTGCTGAAATTCCCTCTTCTGCACAAGTAGAAAGGGCAGGCATCCTGTCATCCTGCTCTAGAAGACTCTAGAATCAACAAAGACAACAACTGGAAGATCTGTTGCCCTTGTAAACAACCAATGCTGTCTCTCTAATATACTACAAATTGTATTCCTCTAATTGAAGAAGTTGTTTGGTTTTCTAAAAGGCCAATTCGTGCAATATTTAAAATGGTCAATATTTTTTCAGGGAGGGATTGGACTCCCAGCAAGAAGCAATAGACCCACCATCGGGATCCTATTTTGGGGCTGAATGACAAACTGTTTGAAATACTGTGAACTTCAGCAGAGTTTCTGGATTTATTTTCAAATAAATATTTCTGTGAGGATTGCCCTGTCTGCCAGGGTATTTAAATAGATATGATATGTATAGCATGCAGAAACGTTATCAGATGGTTTAATCAAGTTAATTTAATATCCTTATTATTGTGACCTCATTCTTCTAATGTGTATGTGGGAGGAACCACTATGCATATCTATAAATAATTCTGATTACCACAAACTGTCTCTATATTTGCTAGCTTAATCTCATGCATATTTGTTTATTGCTAAAGATAAGCAAGGCTTATTCTCAGAATTCCTAGCATTTTGCCGAGATCTAGGGACTAAACGGCACTTAATACCTTGGGAAATACATCTTTTAAACACATCCATAAAAACGGAAAGCAAAACGGTCTTAAGGCCATTTGGCAAACTCATAAAACATAAAATAATAGAATTGGAATGGACTTGGAGGTCTTCTACTCCCAACCCCCTCCCACCCCTGCTGGAGCAGGAGACCCTATACCATTTCAGGTTTGGGGATTTTAGGTTGTGTAGTTGCGACCCAGCAAGAGAGCACCAATTTGGGCAATGCTGACCTTGGCCCTCTGTTGCTTCCAGTCTGCCTGGTTCTCAAAGAGATGCCCATTGATTCCAATGCAGTGGGGCGGTTAGCTAATGTTAGGCTAGGCTGGGAGAAAGTATACAGATTCTCAAACGTTGTACGGTGTGTGTGTGTGGGGGGGGGGGGGCTTGTCCCATTTTGTCCAGATCCTGCCCTCCTGGCACCACTCTTTGCAATCCGAAAGCGCCGTCGATGCCCGGCATCTGCCCGAGCTGCGCTTCTTGCGCCTCCAGCGACAACTTGATGCAAAGCGAAACATCAAGCAGGTGAAGGCTTTCCCCTCCCTGGTGGTTCCCTGCGTCCAAGTGCGGATTGTCCCTTCTTCAGATGTGCTCATTATCCAAGGCGTCGGCTTCATCTCTGACCCACCCGCCCCCCAAGTCTGGAATGGGTTTGAAGTCCTCCCCTAACTTTTCACCCCACCCCGCACCCCTCACCGGATAGCGGAGAAGAGAGCGGGTTTTCGGGCCCATAACCGTTTGCGCCGAGGTTGAATTTGATGCACAGCCCCCGAGGGGGATGATGTGGGTATAATCCAGTGGTGAAATCCATTTTTTTTTACTACTGGTTCTGTGGGCGTGGAAGGGAAGAATACTGCAAAATCTCCACTCCCTCCCCACTCCAGGGAAAGGATACTGCAGAATCCCCATTCCCTCCCCACTCCTGGGGGAAGGATATTGCAAAATCTCCATTCCCATCCCACTCTGGGGCCAGCCAATTTTGAACTACTCAAAATTTCCACTACCGGTTCTCCAGAACGTGCTGGATTTCACCCCTGGTATAATCCTTGTTCCCGTCCAATCTGAGATGCTGCATACGGAATTATACCGCGGTTTGATGAGCTGGGTTGACCGCTTTCCGCAGGCCAAAGAAAATCATTCTGGAGTTGGCCCGAGGAAGGAACCCTTCAACCGCAGCCCGGATCTCCCCGCCGCCTTTCCCGAGGACCCCAGTGCCAGGCCGGGGTGTGTGTGGGGTGGAGAAGACACCTCTTTGCCCGGGATCCTTTGCCTGCCTCCTTTTGCTAGCCTACCAAGGTCATTAGCGCTGGCGAAAAGAGCACCGGGGAACAATAGCTTCATTCGAGGCCGTATTTTACAGACGTTTGGCGATCAATACGAGCTGCTGTATTATGCCGCGCCGATCTGTTAATACCCTTAATGGGTTTCTCGCTCCTTTTTTCTTTCTTTCTTTCTTTCTTTTCTTTTTTTTTTTTTGCACACTCCGTCCTACGTCGATAGAGCAAAGTGATTGTGAAAGGGACCCTTGCAGCCGAGTGGGGAGAGGGAGCGGAGGGGAAGAGAATGGAGAAGAGAGAAGGGGAGGAGAAGGCCATCCTTGGGACCAAATCCCCAGAGAATCATCCTCCTTCCTCTCCTCCTCCGTGCCCCGTTCGCCTGCCGCTCCCTTGGCCAACTTTCTTTTTTTTCCCCCCTCTTGGAGTTCTCCCTTTTTATTCTCCTGGCGTAATTTCCCCACCCTTCCTTCCCCTATTGGCCGGGACTTGCAGAGCCAAGAAGATACAAATAAATCTCCTCTGATGAAATTAAAGGCTCCCTTTTTCACTTTTCACCCGTCTGGAGCGAACGAGATACTTCAAACAAGTACCAACCTCTTCAACCGCTGATGCTGTGCTGCTACTGCTGCTGCTGCTGCTGCAAAACGGAGCGCCGCCCGCGTGTGCCTCGCCTGGCTGCCTCTGCTCTGTGTTCTAATCTCCGCTCAGAAGGTTCTTCCCCTCGCCAAGCTCGGATGGCCGGGGAAGTTTTATAACTTGGCTCTGCTGTTTGCTAAACACGGCAATTCTCTATTTACGCCTAAATAAAAGAAATACATGTGTGTTGCTAATACAAACAACCCGAGCGAGTTCTGTTCTCTCCTGCTCCGGAGGAAGGAGAGGGAGGCGGCAAGAGAGAGGGGCCGAACGGAGCAGGGGAGGTGAAAAATGGAATCTCTCCCTTGCAGAGATTTGTCATTTCAGCAATAAACAGAAGTGGCGGGAGAATGGCTGCAGGTTAAGAAAAGCCTTTGAATTGAGACCAAACAGCCTTGTCTTGATAGTTTCCAGGATCGTATTTTGAACCGTTTCCGAGAGTACAAATACACTGGAATGAACATTTCCCTTCCTTCCTTCCTTCCTTCCTTCCTTCCTTCCTTCCTTCCTTCCTTCCTTCCTTCCTTCCTCCCTCCCTCATCATCATTCTCATCATCATCACTATCACCATCATCGTGGTAGATATTTTGTATGTTAATTTTTTCGAGGCACTTTCAGGTACTCAGAGTCTTACTTTCTCTGTCCTGGCCAAGATGGACAATATATTAATTTAAATGCACCAAGAGTTTTATTTTCTTTCTTCGATTTATATGATCAACCAGCTTCCAACCAACTAAACAAAATACAACAAACATCTGGAACAGAAAAACAGAATGACCAAGGCCACTATCCATTGCATATTCCATTCAAGATCTTTCATTTCTGAATGTCCATCCCATGCTCTGGTCCAGTGCCTGTGGGGAAACCAGAATTTCAGAATCTTATAGAAGATCAACAGGGCCCGACCATCCAAATCTTGGTAGAGGGGAAATGTTATTCCATCAGGCACTCAGTGACAGAGAAGGCATATCTTTTGAGTCCTACCACATGTCACATATAACCACTTTAATGATTGTCCATTCTGCCGAGTATTATGGCATTGGCAAAGATAACTGAATACAGGTACAAATAGCAGTATGCCGTGAAGTGCTTTTTGGGTGATGATTAGCACCTTGAGTTGCACCCAGAAGCTTATAGAGAACCACTATAAAAAAAAATAGTGATGTGACATGAATGAGCCAAGGGTTATGCCTGGTATAGTGCATTTTGAACCAACTGCAGCATCCAAGTGGTTTTCAAGGACAGTCCTATGGAGAGTGCATGGTCATAGTCCAAATGAGAGGTACCTAAGATTTGAGTTATTACAATCAGGTTCTCCCCAATTTCACGAAAAGACCCAACTAGTATGCAAACATCCTTCTGGTCTCAGCTGCCGTTTGTTTTTCCATTTTGATTCAGCAATTTGGATTCACACATTGTACCAAGTCATGTCTTATTATAGAAGCCACATTTGGCTGGATTTTCATTCTATATGGAAACAACTTCTTAAACCATTGATTAAAATACAGTGGCTGAATTCCTTCCCCTACGACTCTACTGTCCTGTATACCACGTCCTGTGGTATACTGTTTTCTGTGACTTAGCACAGTGTAAACGCCCAAACTTAGATTAAACAATCCTACTGTAATCCTTACCTTTCCTCTAAAAAGGAAAATGTCACTAAGCTTTCCCTTATAAGGGTGGTTTTGAGTGTAATTCTGGCTTTCACAGGTGAGCACCTGTACTCCACACCAGCACCAAGTTATATAGAAAACGTGCAAGAAGTAACTTTTTGCCCTTGCTGCCAAGGATGAATCACTTGCTATATAAACTCCAAGAGACCTCATCTAGACCACAGAGGGGCATCTCAACAAATTTTGGAGAAGCTACTTTGGGGGTCCATTTTCAGAACAGGCCAGGGGATGGGGAGAAGCACGAAATTTGGGGGCACTTTGGACCAAAGCGAAATGTAAATGGTGCAAGGCTGACAAGGGTTACCCCACAGCCTCTTAGTGTGCAATATATTACGTTCAATATATTAAGTCTGTGACAAAAGTATTGTAAAGTGGGTGCCTGGGGAAGGGAGCTAGATAGGAGGAAGGTGGAGCAAGGCTGCCTCGACAGTTACCCCTACAAGAACTCCACGTAGTTTAGCCAAACCTGAGCAAACGTTTTCCTACCAAAGCAGGACTAAGATTCGAATCCACCAGGTTTAAGGAAATGAAGGTGAGAGGGGAGGAGGGGGGGGGAGGAGGGGGGGGAGGAGGGGGGGGAGGAGGAGGAGAAGACAAGTTGCTTCATTGTGCAAGTGACCAAAAAGCCATCTCACTTTGCCTCCCCCCCCCCCCCCCCCCCCCATAATCTAAACGCCCGGGAAAAGTTCTTGATAGTCCCCGTGTTATGATTTTAATCCAGTCCGATGCTGGGGGGAAAGTTTGTAGCCGACAGCAGCAGCGGCAGCAGGTGGAACATATAAAAGCGAGATAATGAAGATGGGGGTACAAGTTGCACAACAAGCTGTGCTCGCCTCCGACTGGTCCTTTCCCGATCGAGTAAAGGCAAAGTGAGCCAGGAACCGTTTTTGAAGGCACTAACCACAAATAGAGAAGTTATTTTTCCTCGCGTCTAATAACAATGCGTCCCGGTGCTAGCCAATAGAAGGGGGCCATGTGCTATTGCAACAGGCTATTTTAATGGATTGCTGGTGGCTTGGCCTAAAGTTAGTATTGCAAACAGCCCAAAGGCATCCTGATGTTTGTAGGTGACACAAGGAAGATCGTATTTTGACTCCGAATTTCTGTTTATTTTCCATTTATCACAGGCCAAGAGGTTTCAATCCCAAACGAAAGGAAAATAAATGGTTCTATCTCTTTTTTTTCGTTTCCTTTCTTTTTAATGAAACCTTGCCTCAACTGTATACATACATGTACACACAAAAATGATTCATGCCAGTTTTCTATAAACGGAAAACGATATTATCTCTCCAAGCAGGCCCCGAAAGGAATTGTACTAAATCGCACACGCCCTGAAACCAGTTGAGTTCACAAAAAGCCTGCCAGGGATCACCAACTTTGGTCCTCCTACCTGGGCCATTAAGGTTTTCTTTGGAGCGAACGCAACGTGCCCCTTTTGCAAAAAACGGGACGTTCCGGATTCCTTAAAAAGCGAGAAGTCAATTTTAAGGATTTATAGGAGACGAGGCGGGGGCGATACTCGACCGCAATCGGAAGAAAGAGTTTGCTTTGCGCTTTTAAAACAATGTTCAGGCACACCAACAACAGTGAAAGCGGATTTCAAAGGCGGCTGTAAAAGAGCTCCTATTCAGGGGCACTAGTGACTTTGGGATGCTACGCCTGAGCGGATCTTCCCCAAAACTCAACTGAAGCCCATGGGGCTTTTTGGCCCTGCGTTTTAGGAACCCTCCTGCAAAGGCACAAGCGACCCCTGAGCCAAAGAACTACTCAGCCGATCCTTACTGCGAGGATCTCGGCCAATCGGAGGCCGGCGGCGGAATTTTCTGTGGGTTGGAGGTTCTGAGTTCGAATGTTAAGCTTTGGGGGGGGGGGCGAAAGGAAAGCTGCCCCTCTTCCACCGGGTGGACCACCCCCTTCTTTCCACAAGACGCAGAATGGCTCCGAATCAATTCCTCCTCTTGCCCCCCCCCTCCCGCCCGCGACCGGCTTTCTCTGTCTCTTAGCTGTGACGCGCGAAAGGTTTTAACCCCTTGTTCTCCGCGAATGATGTAATCGCTCACCTAACCACCACCACCACCACCACCAGTTGAGGTAGAAAAAGGGGCTTTCGCCAAGAACCCGCAATAGAATAGGCAGCCTTAATGCGGCAACGATCCTCGCCTCCCCCTTCTTTTAAAGCAGCCCTCTCATCTGCGGAATCAGGAGGCCTTCCGGCATCTCGCCCCCCGCCCCACCCGACCACCTCTGTCCAAGAATGGGCGACTATATTAAATCTCATAAATAATACTTTCTGGAACGGAAAGTTGTGTTTGATCGAAGTTTCCTAATTGCATGTCTTGCGTAAGGATGGATGGATTCGGAGGCTAGAGACCCTTGACCTTAAAGTTTAGGTAGAGTTTTATCTGGCAGGCGTGGAGAGAGAAAGTTTAATCTTGGGTTTTTGAATAAATTACCCGGAACCGACGTAGTTTACCTGGAATTAATGCAGCATAAATCCTAAAATCAGGCGGCTCTCCATAAACGGGCCAGAAAATGCTTACAGGTCCCGGCAAAAGTGCAGTCCACTGAGGCAGGGAAAAAAAATGCTTTAGGAAAAGCCCTCGCTACGGTGGCAAACCTTGCCGCTGTTTCCTTTTTAAGAGAACAATAGCTCCTCTGTCTCTGGCGGTTCACCGAGGCCCTCGGAGCTCTGGGGCGGGTTTGTGTGTCCCACCACATTCACAACACCTGTTCTCTCCGATTTCCTTGCCTTCCATTAATAGACTTAACACACACCAAGAGAATCGTACTTAACGAACAGGACTTCTTTATTTGCTCCCCTTTCAATCAAGACATTAATTTATAACAATTTTAATCGTTATTTTAAAAATAGGAATGATCCCTGCTAGAGTGGCGAGGGGGTGGGCAGGAATAACAGAAGCCAGGGTCAGACAACAGGTGAGAAAAACCACAGACGGGGAAAGAATTAGAGATCGCCACTCAGGCTAAAAGCCACGCACTCCTTGAAACTGACAAGAAAACTGTACAGAGTAGCAAATAAATTACAATTCGTCATAACAGACTGATTGTCCATCACTTAAAGCGCCCCACATTCCCGATTCCTTTCGAAGTTTGGAGTCCTGCAGCGACCGCGTTTTGTCCTTCCCCTTTTCAGCGTCTCCGCTCTTTATTTTGTGCACTCCCTCCCTCCCTCAACAAAGAACATACAAAGCAAAATAAACAGCACCTTTGCTCTCTCCTAGGCTACCCACCCACTCCCACCCCACAACTCATCCCACAGTGCTTCTGGAATTGTTCAATATTGCACAGGTCAGGGGTGTTTATCCGGTGAGCTTTTTGAACAAGGAGGAGAAGAAAAGGACAGCAAATAAAGCAATGTCTCGGAGGGAGGGAGGGAGGGAGGGAGGAAGGACAAGACACACCCGGAATCAAATAAAATAAACTGAATAAATAATGTTCAAAGTGTGTATTGTGAATTTCTGAACTAATAGAGCTTCCTTCCACCCTGAAGGCTGCCCGTATTTTGGAGGCTGGGAGTGCGTTAGCACAACCGTTCCTTTCCAACTCCATAGATCTCTAGTCTAAGGGGAGGGGGAGGGATTCCCATGACCCAGGATCCCACTTTTCCACTGCTTTCAAGGGACATTTGGCACCATCTGGAGAAAAGGACTACTATCTTTTCCTTCCCCTCCCCTTTCCCCAGCGCTTCCTATTGCCCTTTTGGCATCCTCGCTTCATTTGAACAAAAAACTACCATGAAATCAGATTCTAAACACACAAAGGAAAGCCCCGCTCCCCTGTTATCCCCTCTTTCTAGGGGACCCAGATTCTGGTCCCTATTTCTTTTCCTTTCTTTTTTCAAAATATTCTGGTTCTTTTTAATGTATGCCTCCTTTCAAAGGGCAAGAACGGCAGAGAAGCTGGCTCTCCGTTCGGCCTGCGCATCCTTGCAAGAGTCGCTGCTGCCTTCCAGATGCTCTTGGAGGTGGGGGGGGAGCCGAGCTCTGCGCCTGGAAAGGAGGCCTGGCTGGCTCCGCCACAACAGAGGACGACTCTTTCCCCCCATCGGGTTGCTCAGCCCCGTTTTCTGTCCATCCACCATTCCTTCATCCCTCCTTCCCTTTGCTGCCTGTCTCTCCCCACCCCGGCCTCTCTGGCTCGCACGCTCCCCCCCTGGGCCTGCCCAAAGGGTCCTGGCCCCAAGCAGTTAGGCGCAGTTCTCAGACGGGCCGCAGAAGCGGCACCGAGGTGACCACAGGGTGCGAGTAGTAGACCGGGTGGGGAAAAGTGAGCAAGGGCTGGCTGACCGGCGCGCTGGTCGCCCCCGCAGACCCCGACGCCCCGGCCGGTCCCCCGCCTCCGTCGGCCCCGGCGCTCTCGTGGTAGAGGATGGGCACCCGGACGATGCGCTGAGCGGCGGCGTGGCTCAGGTTGGCCGCCTCCAGCTCGGCCGCCAACTGCCGCTTCCACTTGTTGCGCCGGTTCTGGAACCAGATCTTGACCTGCGTCTCGGTCAGGTGGAGCGAAGCGGCCAGGCCGGCCCGCTCGGAGCTGCTCAAGTAGCGCTTCAGGTCGAAGGTGGACTCCAGCTGGAAGACCTGGCTGCGCGAGAAAACGGTGCGCGTCTTCTTCTTGCGGCAAGGCGGCTTCTTTTCCGGGCTGCCCGTCTCCGGCTCGCGCTTGGGCCAGTCCTCGGCGCCGCTTTCTTCCTTCTTGGCCTCCTCCGAGTCGCTCTCTTCCAAGATGATCTCGTCGGGGCTCTTGGAATCCAGCGCCTTCTCGGCCTTCAACAACGGCTCCTCCGGAGAATCTCTGTCGGTGCCTCCCGAGGCCGGCGAAGAATCTCGGAGCAGGCATTTCTCCACGGAGGCTGGAGGGAAGCAAACCGCACAAAAGGCAAGTCAAGAGCCCAGCCTCACAAACCAGGCGCCCAGATCCCCCGGGGGCTCGGCAGACGCTCTCACTCCTGGCTCTAAAACGGCGTCCTGGAGCCTCCTGACACTCCGATGCCCAAATATACTAACTAGGGAGAGAATCCACCGGCTCAGGAACTCTACGCGAAAAGCCCCTCATCTACAGTACTTCTCCAGTCGCCCCTTTATAGTTCTTGCGGCACATGAAAAAACATAAGAAGCCACAACTGAGATTTCTGGATTGCCGCCCAGTCCATACAAGGATTCCCCCAATCTCCTTCGTCCCTCAAGGAGATTGCAACCGCGGCCACATTTGCTTGGGGAAGTAAGACCACCGAATATTAACGTCTCCTAGCTCACTTAGTCCAATAGCCCAATTACATGGAATTGAGGGCAAGCCCTGACTGATTTTTGAGGAACTTACTTTCATGTAATCGAGTTGAGGATTGCACCAGAAAGTGGGAAAGTCTAGTTTAAGACTGCGATCCTAAATGTCCCAGTCGGCGCTACCCTTTCCCCAAAGCACGGTGGCATTTCGGGAACGGATTCTTTCTTTCTTTCTTTCTTTCTTTCTTTCTTTCTTTCTTTCTTTCTTTCTTTCTTTCTTTCTTTCTTTCTTTCTTTCTTTCTTTCTTTCTTTCTTTCTTTCTTTCTTTCTTTCTTTCTTTCTTTCCCTACCGGTTTTAAGCCCGGATTATTTTGACTAGGCTTACTTCTAAGTGAGTATCTTGGACGTGAGAAAAGGAATCAGCCGAGTTCTCGGTTATATAAAGCATCAGAGATTCCTCATAATAAGCCACATTGAAACCAGGCTTTCTAAGGTGACGCGCAGGTTAACGAAGCAGGAACAGAAACAGGGGAGAAGCCGATTTGAAACGGTGCTCCACTCCAGCACGTAGCTGTCTGGGGCTGGGGGGACACTGTCCTCACCACTTTCCCTGGTCCTTCTGTGGGCCAGCACCTAGACGCCAGAAGTGTAAGAAGAGCCTTTTCCTTCCCAGGGCTATCTCCCCAACTGACCCAAGAAAGCCCACTGGCCAAGGAAGTTAGGATAAGGGGGTGGGATTGGGAGGAGAAACCCCTCCGAAAGAACCTGGTTGATTCAAGGCAAAAGTTGGCCCAGCAACAGAGGTGAGCCCAAAAGCTTCGGCTCCCTCAGGAACAGCCCTCCATTTCTCGGCCTCATAGAGGGAGGGTGAGGAGACGCGGGACGGTGTTCGCCAGTACCTTCCGGCCTAGGCAGGTGCCCTCCCGTCAAGCTGTACGGATACCACCAGGCAGGGGATCGCTCCAGGTAGTGGGCAGGCAGAGCAAACCTCTGAGCCGGGATCTCGAAGCGTGGGAAGGCGAGGTCCCCCATCTGCGAGAGGGCGAAGCCAGCCCCTTCCAGAGCCCCCTTGGCTGCCGGAGAGAACAGCGCCCGCGTCTGCTTGGAAGGCGCCTTGGGGTGATGATCCCCATTGAGCAAGTTCTTGATGGAGAAAGGCGACTCCTTGGGCAGCGCGGCCGAAGGCGCTGCCGGCGGCTGCGCCTGGCTGCTAGGGGCGTCCTGGCTGGTCTCCGGCATTTTTCTTCCTTGCCTTGCGCCCCTCTGCCCCCCTTTCAGGACAGCGTTCACACTGCGTTAGGTAGTCGCTCCGAATTGGCCGTTGGCATCAGGGGAGAAAGGGAGGGAGAGAGGAAGGAGTTGGGTGGGTAAGAGGAAGGAAGGAAGGAAGGAAGGAAGGAAGGAAGGAAGGAAGGAAGGAAGGAAGGAAGGAAGGAAGGAAGGAAGAAGTTGCGTGGGTAAGAGGAAGGGGGGAAGGAAGGAAGGAAGGAAGGAAGGAAGGAAGGAAGGAAGGAAGGAAGGAAGGAAGGAAGGAGTTGGGTGGGTAAGAGGAAGGAAGGAAGGAAGGAAGGAAGGAAGGAAGGAAGGAAGGAAGGAGTTGGGTGGGTAAGAGGAAGGAAGGAAGGAAGGAAGGAAGGAAGGAAGGAAGGAAGGAAGGAAGGAAGACAGACAGACGCTCAGCCCGACACGCTACACGGCAAGCCAACAAGGGCGCCGCCGCCGCTGTCGCCGCCGCCGCCGCCGCTGCGGTGGTTTCTCCTGCGTCAATCCGGCGCCAAATGCTAATGCAGAAATCCAAATGCCATCCCAAGTTAACTGTTGGGAGTGCGCGGAGGTTGGGCTCTCAGAATGGCAAGCGGCATCGGGCAGGGCAGGGCAGGGCAGGGCGGCGGCTGGGGCCCCCGGACTCTCCCGGTCCCTCTAGGCAGGGGAGAGACGAGTGAGCTAGTCAGCCAGCGGGAGAGGCGGCGAGAGGCAGACGCCCCCCACCCCCGTTTGCCTGTGCACTCTCTCGCCTCGCGCACACGCGTTAACCACCCCCCCCCCAGCCCAATCCAACCCCCCCCCCGGGCGATCCACGCCCCCCCCCCCCTTCGTTTTGATCCTTTGCCTTCAGGCTAGGAGAGCTCGCCTCTTATTGGCTTTAGATAGTCCAATTAAGGCAGCAAACGAGGACCGGGCTATTAGCACAAAAGGATATTGGCTTCAGCGAAGCGGCGCTCCAAGAATAAGGAGGGGGACGGCATCACCCTCCCCCATCCCCTCCCGCAGTATCTCCCTCCCCCTCTTTATCTCGGAACCCCCCTTCGCCCCCCTCCCCCGCCGCGCTTTTTCGGTCCAGGCAAACTCTCGAGTTCCTCAGCCGAGAGAGGGAGAGAGAGAGAGAGAGAGAGAGAGAGAGAGAGAGAGAGAGAGAGAGAGAGAGAGAGAGAGAGAGAGAGAGAGAGAAAGAGAAAAGAGGATAGAAGAGGCTTAGCCAACCTGTCCCCTCCCAGAAGCGAGGAGGCAGGGAGCTGCTCCGCCCGGGGCTCCTTGTACAGAGACCCTCGTTTCCTTTCCTCGGAAGAATCTAGGACGAGACGCAGCCCTTGAAAGGCTTCCGGGGGGAAAAAAAACACTCCTGCAACTCGGTGACGAAAGTCGGCTGGAGTTTTGCCCAGCCGGCGCGAAAGCTCCGAATTCGAACCCGGCTCCCACTAGTCCCGTCGTCTCATCCTAGGCCTGGTTGACTTGGCACAACTGGGGCTGGGGGAGGGAACGGACAGGGAAAACCCGGCGGGGTAGTGATCTGTCCCAGGGACAGAGAGAAGGTCGACGTGATCTGTGAAGCCCAAGTTTCCCCCCCAGAGACAGATATGGACGAGATCTAGAGGATCTATTCTAAAGAGATTTAGACGCCATCCGGACGCTGTCTGTCCAAACGGTAGCAGCAACTTCGGACTGCAGAGATAGAGAAAACAAAATCTCAGACGTCGGTCGTAAATCGCGATCCTAATGTATATGGGCTTGAATATCAGTCTCAGCAGTCTAATCCCCCTTCCGTGGGATCAGAAAAATGGCACACAGCACCCTGGAATCTGGTCGAAGAACTTCCATCCGCTTAAAACTCGGATCTCGTTTGTTGCTGGAATTATTTTTCTATCTTAGGCTCACTATTTGGGGGAAAAGAAAGAACCTTGTTTGATTCATAAAGTCAGACCTTTCAAAAGCCCCCATTCTTTATTTTCCTTGTTTAGGGACCACTAAAAAAGTGTCGTTTTAAAACGTGGTATCATCAACATCATAATTGCAACAGAAAATCAGATTATTGCAATGGGAAGACCTCACCACCTCACTTTTGCCTGATTTAGCTTGGATATGAATTTTGCAAATACTGGGCTTATTCCTTTTCCCAAAATTTGTTTGAGAGAAGTGTAAAGGGTTGGCTATGCAGAAAAGTGAACCAAAATAAATCCTGGGGGGAGGGAATATCCTTTATTCCCTTGTGCTTAAAATAAAGTCATACTCCTTTAAAAATTCCAGCACACATCTAATTTTTTAAAGGTTTGGCATGTTTTGCTTCCAAGAATTAAGTCAAATCATGGGGTTGGTGGGAAGCTGATACTTTGCATCTGAATTACACTCAGTTTTCCACTTCCCTTTCTTGCTTCTGGTATTTTATTGTCCGTATTTTCCCAGGAGATTCTTGTAACTTTCCTTCACCATTTCAAAAATAAATCTTGGTTACCTATTTTGTGTACCTGCCCTTATATGAATTTTTCCTGAGGTCCAAATAATGATGGTGATACCGTAACATCATGATTATCATCAATAACAGCAACAACAATTAAAACAGTTAAAAAAAAAAGAGAACCATATTCTCATTTTGAAAAAAAAAATGTGTTAAATGTTTAGGTATCCCACCAGCCTATCCCCAACAGTCCCCAGAAGAAGGGGGTCGAAAGTAAGGTTTTAAAGCCAAGAAAAAGGAGACCTGATGAAATCAACAGGTGTTTTAGTTTCTTCCAAAAATTGTGGTTTTCACAGCCTTACATATCTTGAGACTAAAAATGGGACATTCATAGATCCAACTTTTATCTCTCCCTGATAAGAAAGATTTAGGGGGGAGGACGAGTAGGAGGAGGAAGAGGAAGAGGAAGAGAAGGAAAAATTTAATGTTTTGATTATTTATCTGTATGGGTAAGTTTTGTAAAGTGGCACTGTATAAGAAATAAAAATGTTGAAAAGAGATCCTTAAGTGATCCCTTGTTGAGGAAATAGCTGCTTTCTATAGTTTGGAAAATGCAAACCAAATTAAGGCACACTCGCTTCCTTTAACAAAGATCTTTCCAGATAGGAAATATGACCTTTTCCCTCTTTCAGATAACAAAGGTATCCTTGGGCTGACACAATTTGACCCTTTTCCTTCTCTCCATGTGGGACGTTGCTTCAACACCTTGAAGATTTCTTGGCATGATATGACTCAACAACACCAGTGTTTGCATTACAACTTTTCTGTTAGTTTGCAATTGCGCATTAACTTCTCAGGGATGGGGACAACTAAACCTTAATGAACTTAACTGGATTTACCATGTCAAAGATTGCATTGATAGCATGCAGCCTTATGTCCCTTTCCTGAGATTAAACTCCCTTAAAATACGTGGTGGCTTGCTTTGAAACCCTGTATAGGATCACACATTCATTCATCATGTTTGGTATGTTATTGGTTTTGGACCGCGTTCCCAGCACTTTTGTGCAGCTCCTACCGTATGTGGGATGGAGAATTTATTCTTTAAGGCTATCTGCCCAGTACTTGTGTCCACTCCCTCTGTTAAAACTAAAGCACACAGCGCCCTCTGTCGATCTTTCCTTTGATTAAACTAGTTCCTACTGCATGCATGTTGCAAAATAGACGCAGCCAAACAGCTGAACAGGAAGAAACCGCCATAAATACCTGCAAAGAAGAGCCCCATGGGACCTTAAAGGCAAGCAGGTATGTCTATATATCTACATAAGGAACATGTGTGAAATCAAAATATTTTAGGGAATAGGAGGTAACTCAGTTTGGTCTAAGCAAAATTAAAGCACACTGTACTAAAATCCATAACTAGGTAATATTTTCATAGGATCAGCCAATATTTCACAACATTTTTTTAGCTTTGAGATTTTTTTCATCTCAGACTAGTGATTTTTTATTTTTTAAATGAACCTTAAGAATAGCAAGGGCCGCGGTGGCTCAGGGGCTAAGATGCTGAGCTTGTCAATCAGAAAGGTCGGCAGTTCAGCAGTTCGAGTCCCTAGTGCCGCCTAACAGGGTGAGCTCTCTACTTGTCCCAGCTTCTGCCAACCTAGCAGTTCGAAAGCACATAAAAAATAGGGACCACCTTTGGTGGGAAGGTAACAGCGTTCTGTGTGCCTTTGGCATTTAGTCATGCCGGCCAGATGGGCACGGAGATGTCTTCGGACAACGCTGGCTCTTCAGCTTTGAAATGGAGATGAGCACTGCCCCCTAGAGTCAGGAACGACTAGCACATATGTGCGAGGGGAGCTTTTACCTTTAAGTTTTAAGAATAGCAACTTTTTCTTCACAATATAAGCCATAACCACTTTTGCTGGATTTTGAAAAGCGAGATGTTTCTTAATTTTGAATGAAGCAAGATGTGCTTTTGTTTTAACTTTGGCACAATAAGGCTGCTGAGTGTTTTTTAAGGATTCTGCTGCAGAAAAACTAAATAATGCAATCCTCTGATCACAGGCTCACTCTCAAGCTCTGCAAAGGTGAACAAGTCTTATTTCCAAGGCAGCACATGTCCATTTGCAGCTTTATCAAATAGTCCTTGGTATATCTACTCAGGTGCAACTCCTTTTTCATTTATTCTATGGTCAGTATGCTTTATGGGTAAATAAAAGAGCACAGGTGGCTTTCTTCTCTCTAGCTCTTTTCGGACATGTTGAACCTTCATCATACCTCGGGAGTGGAAGTCCAATATTTCTAGAGAAGATCGCTTGATGATTGGGAAGCTTGGTACATTTTATATAGTATTGTTCTTGGTATCCCGACACATTACTGAATCAAAGGGACACAAGCTATCTGAAAGTCTTGTGTCTGCTTAGAAGGAAGACCCCTCCTTCAGAGCCCAGGAGAGGAAAACTTTTATTGAATGCTTATGGAAGAATAAAGCTGATAGAGCTTCATGAGTGTTTGTATTTCCAAGAGTTGTGAAGGTCTAGCGATTACTCTTGAGCTTTAGTCCTAGACTCTTCAACAGAACATTAAAATGTTTGCTGCATAGGGACTGAAGCTTTCCTATTTCATAATAACATTAGGAGTATGTTGCTTTCTTTTCATTTTTTGAGTGTGTGCAACATGACCTGTGATGACACGACAATGCTGAAAGTAGGGGAAAAGGGGATATGTTGTGATTGAACAATTCATTTTATCTCAGACCCAGAACTATCATAGTAGCTTCTTTGGTTGAAGAGAGTATAACAGATATTGAAAATACATAGACAATTTTCATACCATGATTCAAAATTACAGAGTTGGAAGGGTCTTCTAATCCAACCCTACACTCAAGTAGGAGAACCTATATCCGTGATGGTGAACCTATGGCATGCGTGCCACAAGTGGCATGTGGAGCCATATTGGTGGGCATGCGAGCTCAGCTCCGGTGTGCATGTACATGCTGGCCAGTTGATTTTTGGGCCTTTTGGACCCACTGGAAGTCAGGAAAAAGGCTGTTTCCGGCCTCTGGAGGGCTTCCAGGGGAGTGGGAAAGGCCATTTTTGCCCTCCCCAGCCTCCTAGAAAGGCTCTGGAGCCTGGGGAATGCGAAAAATGGGTCTACCTTGCCATTGCATGTCAAAAGTGAGGGGAGTGGGGGGGGTCGCACACACATGCGTGGGTGGCGGGGCACATAGAATTATAGGCGTGGGCACGCATGTGAGTGACCTCCCGCATTCTTCTCACTTTTGGCACGTGATGGCAAAAAGGTTAGCCATCACTGACCTATATCATTCCAGACAAATCATTGCCCAATCTCTTCTTAAAAACCTCCAGTGATGAAGCACTCACAACTTCTGAAAGCAAGCCCTTCCACTGGTTAATTGTCAGGAAATTTCCAATGTAAATATGAAAATGAATTAAATAAGGTGCAGCATGCACCTTTCCTCCTCCCCTTTTTCTCCTTTTCTATTTTTCTCCTTTGAAAAGTTATTTTGGATTGGTCTTCCTTGTCCTAGATTACAACTATCACCATGTCTACCTCTCCTAGAATGTAAGTCTCTAAGGAGAATCTGTTTCTCTGAAGCTGCCCAGAGTCACCTTGTAGAGGAGATGAGTGACACAAAAATTTAATAAATAATAAATAAATAAATTTGAGTCCGCACAATCAAATGGTTATTCATATCTTTAATCAAATCAATTTAATTTGCATATAAATAAAAAATGAGGTCTAGACCAGGTGGCAGAATCTGGTAAATCATGGCCCATTTATAAAAGGTAGGCAGAATTAGACTTGGTTAATATTTGGATGAGAGATCTCTATGAAAGCCCAAAGTTGTAATTTAGATTAGGAGGTAACCTCCCTCCCCACCAAGAAGTAACTTTATGTAAACCATTTATGTACCACTCCCCATTAAAGGAAATGTCAAAGTGATTTAATTAGTGTAGTGTTAAAGAAAACTATGTAAGTACATAATTCTGTATCAGTGGTGGGTTGCTACCGGTTCGCCCCAATTCGGGCGAACTGGTAGTGGCGGTGGCAGGACCGCTGCCCACTTGCCCAGACATTATCAAATGTCTGGGCAAGTGGGCAAAAGCTTTTGCACATGCACAGATGGGGTGTGTGTGAAGCAAGCTTGTGTGCATGAGCAAACCAGTAGCAAAGGTAAGTGAAACCCACCCCTGATTCTATATGTGTCCATGTAACCACCAAAAATTGAATGAATTTGAATGGAAATTGTCTTTAATTTTAAAAAATATATGAATTTGCTCCATAAAAAACCTTAGCTAAAATACAATAATGGAAAATACATTTCCTACTCCACAGTCCTCCATGCTAACATCTGTCTTCTCTAAAACCCTCCCTGTAAAGTTAGGAGGCCTCTTCTGAACAATACGAGATGGGTCAAGGAGAATTGCAGGTGGAGAGAATACTCTCACAAATTAGCTTTGAGTCTCAAGATCAGCACCTTTAGGAAAATCCATGGAAATAAAGGCTTTCTATCTCCCAATATTGCCTTTGTAACACTGCATTCCAGACTGTTCAGAAAAAGCCACTCCATCCATCAGAGAGAATTTTCTGGGGTACAAAAAAGAGGCAAAACTTTTTTCCCCATGAACTCACCTTAAGGAAACTGCTGGATCCCCATTACTGCACTGACATGGTGCCTACCCAATTTCCTGTCTTCCAACTTTTTCAATTCATGTTTTTAATATTAAAATATTTTTTATATTAAAGGCAATGAATGGAAGGTTAGCAATCAAAGCACCAGCCTCAAGCATAACCTGCAATTTGAATAGTACCTCTTGACCCTATAACCTCTCCCAAAATACTTTTAAAAAATAATATTGCGGGTTGTGGGTTGTTGCAGACATTTTGCTTATCTTTTCGTGACCGGCTATATTGAGCATAAAAGAGTGAAAATGGAGATAAATTATCAAAACTTCAAAGTTGCCTGGTTTGAAATGATTTGGGACCCCTGTGCTATTCCAGCCAATATCTCTAAAGCAAGAAGTACAATATATCTTTTTTTACCTTTGGATGATGCAACCTTTGGTTATAATACAGAAGATTTTATAAGAAGGATGATGACATATTTTAACTTGGATTGTATAATTTCCCTATGTTATTCTCCAAACTGAAGCCAAATTTTACAGAATATAACCTCCTGTTGTCTGGGCATAAGGCATGCTGAGAGGAACCATTTGTGGTTCCTAGAGATTTGATGTGGGGTAGTAGAAGCTTTTTGATTAAGCATAGACTACCTGAAATAGATAGTGACAGCATTTTGCTGTAGCTTCAGCAGGAAAGAGCTTATGTTCTAGATAAACAAAACCAAGCAAACAATTTTATTTGCTGACTTGACCCTGGATGTGGTTCAAATATTTTTGGCAAGCCACTAGCCCTTTAGATAGTGTTTTGTCTTGGACAGTTAAAGCTGAAAACTATTTCTCATCTGCCTCACTCTTAGCTTCTTTCAACTTCTTAATTTCAGTATATCTATTCTCACAATTTCAACATTATCAGCATGTTTTGAAAGATGAGGATTTATTGCTTGTAACATTCTTGTGGTATGATCTCAAAAATTCCATCCTGAGCTATATATTAAACTGTTCAGATTTACAGAGTGGTAAGATGGACGGCCAAAAAAATTAACTAACTAACTAACTAACTAAATAAATAACATCAGATGGAATGTTCAGTATTAAAACAGTTTTTCTCCAAAGTTACCCCACCAACATGCCTCGTTGTAACCCCCTGTTTTGAGTTTAGAACTGGAATTTTCTATACTTAGAAAGCTTTGGAGAATGAAGGGAAGATTGTTTCATGTGTGAACTATTCTAAATGTTTTAGTAGCTTAATTAATTAATGGATTTTGTGACTATTTGACTCCAAAAAGATTCTGAGTTGTTTACAATATATATTTTAAAGAGATGTGACCATCTGGACAAAACTACACAAGAAAAAATGTACAAGGGCTTCAAAGACACTCTAACCCAGTGATGGAATTCAAATTTCTTTGCTACCAGTTCTATGGGAGTGGCTTGGTGGGCGTGGCTTGGTGGGCGTGGCAGGGGAAGCATACTGCAAAATCTACACTCCCACCCCACTCCAGGGGAAGGATACTGCAAAATCTCCATTCCCACTCCTCTCCTGGAGGGGTGGTATTTTCCGGTTCTCTGAACTATTCAAAATTTCCGCTACCGCTTCTCCAGAACCTCTCAGAACCTGCTGGATTTCACCCCTGTATTAAAGGCTGTTTAGCATTGTGTCCTGTTACAATCTTGAAAAGGGTTATAAAAAGTATTGCTTGTTCTGAGAATAATTCATACAGAGCTCAAAAATAGCTTAGATCCCATAATAAAGTAGGACTGTGGCCAGTTAGAGATGGTATTTGCCGGTTCTCCAAACTACTCAAAATTTCTGTTACCGGTTCTCCAGAACCTGTCAGAACCTGCTGAATTTCACCCCTACTCTAACCCCACACCTGGAAACAGAGTAAAGTCAGAAGCAACTTCTAGAACCCTTTAAATGCACCATACACATCTCTGGCGGAATTATCTTCCAGAGGGCAGAAGCAGAGACAGAGAAAGCACTCTTCTTTGGTCAACAAGATGTTATAAGGACTTCCAATTTCCCTTCATGCTCTTCTATGAGTCTATGATTCTATATTACATTATTATATTTTATGATCATGTAAAAATAACTTTGTAAGGCAGTTTCAAACATTTTAAATAATGTTAAAGTTCTACTTGGGATGGATTCAATGGGTGGACAAAAATGTCAAATCCAAACTAAACATTAGGCTAACTGTCCAACCATCCAATTTGATTAAATCCATCAATCATATGATATGCAGGATCTCATTTTGATCAACTTTCCATTAATAATACTATTTGCATACTAATGTGGTGCTATTCAATGACTAATGGCTAATATATTGATTGATTCAATCAAATCTTTCACAAAACATTTTAAAAGAAATTTAACTTCACAGTTTGTGACATGGTGGCACAGTGGTTAGAACTCTGCCCACAGCTAGGAGTTCAATGCTGACTGACTCAAGGTTGTCTTCCATTCTTCTGAGGCTGGTAAAATAAGAATCCAGATTGTTGGGGACAATATGTTGACATTTGTAAACCACTTAAAGAGAGCTGTAAAGCACTATGGGGTGGTATATAAGTCTAAGTGCTATTGCTATAATTAATTGAGTATATTGACATACATTATGAAGAATCGTAAAGGAAACTATTTTTGACAAACAAAGAAGGGGAAGTGGTCCTATCTGAGACACATCCTCAATTCTTCATGGCTTGCTCCTGATTATGAGTTTGTGTTTCAATAGGAACATTTATTATTGAGCCCTGGTGAAACCTCTGATACCTACAATAATGGTTGGCAAAGTGATGATGTTCAATACATGGAATCAAATCATACAAATGATGGTGTCAGCATTTACCAATTTCACATTTGGGAAAATGGAAGTTTGATGGGTTGTCAGTATTGAGAGAGAAAGAGAAAGAGAGAGAGAGAAAGAGAGAGGAGGGAGGGAGAGAGAGAGTGAGTAAGAGAGAGAGGGGGGGAGTTAAGTCTATTTTGGAGCATGCATTATGTATTTTGTCTATTTGAACCATTTCTTAAAGTAGCAGGAAACCATTTTCAACAATAAAAAGCAGAAAAGCCTTTGAGAGCCATAAAAAAAAACCCTCCCATGTAGGGTTTCATGCTACCCTGGGGCTATGCATTGTCTTCCTCTTTACTTTTGGCCTGAGAATTGCTTGGGGCTTCTGTCTCCTGAACTAAACTAGGTCAAGTTTCTAGAGAAAAAGAGTCTCTTAAATTCACAGACACATCAGCCATTGAATCATAGCCATGAAGCAAATTCCTGCCTCCCAAAACCATCTTAAAGATTTATGACAGTCCCTGAAAGACTTGGGGTGTGTAAAGCTATGAATGGATTAAACTAATAATATCGCTTATATATTTTTCAATGGAGATAACTTTGTTTTAGAACACAATGAGTAATAGAACATAGCAGAATCAGGACTACTTACACCAAATGCAGCAATAAATATTGCCAAGGTGCCCAATGTTGCTGAAAAGTGTGCATTAGATAGCTATATCACTAAAGGGGAATAGAAAAGAAAAGTAATATATCTACCTTAGAATGAAACAAAAAAATACACCCTTATTTATCATGATGAAGTCTGAAGATTCTGAATACAGTAGTTCTGTGAAACTTTTTTCCATGTATAGCCATAGCTTTTACTAATTTAAATAATAAGAATAGGAATAGGAATAAAGGTCAACAGTGAATAGCTTAACCAGCTATGCTTTGCTGATGACATTTTCTTTTTCTCCAACAATGCTGAAAACCTTCAAAGTTAAGCAACAGAATTAAATGACAGCAGCAAGTTTCAGGATCGAAAATGAACCTGCAGAAACACAAGTAATATTTAGCAGCATTTTTTTTAATTCATTCAATCGTGTCTGATTCTCAAAGACTGCCTGAACAAATCTCTGCAGGACACACTCTGTCAGAGAGAAGTTTCCAGAGGTTGGGCTCCAGCACGAGTCCAAAAGCTCAGAAGACAAATGGTCCTAATGACTGAAACAGACTAGGTCTCTATAGTTTCCATGGCAAGGTTTTTCAGAAGTAGTTTGCCATTGTCTGAGAGAAAATGACTAGCCCAGGATCACCTAGCTGGCTTTGTGCCCAAGGCAGGATGAACTCCCACTTTCCAGCAGGAGTTACATGTCTTAACCACTGCACCAACTGGCTCTCTTATACATACACGATAAAATGAATGCATAAATAAATAAAACTTGCTCTTATTCAAACACAGTATAATTTTTTTTAATTCACATACTGCAAAGTATCTTCTACTATGTAAAGCTAAACAATTTGGCTTCTATTAATTTTGTTGTCATTTTATCTAGTGCATAATTTGAAATTATCTCCAACTTTGTTCACATAAACACAGTTTCTGTTTGCTTATTTTCTTCCTCTACCAAGAAACCAATATCTTCCTTCTGAGAGTTGGAAGAAAGGTTCTGTTGTGGCTCCGTTGCCTGAGCCTGGGCTATCGACAGATGCAGACTCTGAGAGTGAGGGGGAGGAGTTGGCAAGGCCTCCCTCTCCAGAACCCTCCTCTCTGGCAATGCCTCCGGAAGACACCGGAGGCCAAGAGATAAGCCCAGAACCAAGCACGCCCCCGCAGCCACAGGTGAACAGCAACGAAGGAGATAAGTGCTGGCTGGATCCTTGACAGTGGTGCAGGGAGAAGCGTGCGCAGCAAAGGAGGAGGCGTACCAGAGGTTAGCTGAGTCACTGGACCACACCCCAGAGAGTATAAATGTGGGTGTGATGGCCGACTCAGTTTGTGACGAGCAAAAACTAGAAATCATCCATGGACTCTGTGTTGCTGAAACTGTGCCTGCTTAACTGGATTGCATTCGGATTAATTCTTGTAGTGCTGGAACTTTGCCTTATCGAAGGCTTCTGGACTTATCTTTGTTTTGTGTAAGTGAAGTCTAAATTGGCAGCCAGCCACTGGGTTGCTGCCAGCTTTATCTTCAAAGTCTGTGTCGTGTGTCTTATTAACTCTGGGCCATCTGTGGGGGTGCATGTGTGAGACGGGGACAGAACAGGTTCTAGTAATATTTGGAATTTTAAAATCTTTAAAAAAAAGAGGGAGCACTAACTTTTTGCTTTTAAATCTCCACCAGCAGTCAAAGATCTAGTCTAGGAATATAATAACTCCCAACAACCATACTTGAAAGTTAACAACTTTCTCTCATCATAACATTGCAATCAAGGTGGATTCCATGATTTGAACACCAATTTGTCTTTCCCCCAATTTTTCCTTTATTATTGAGCTTGATAAAAAGCTTTGGAGAATTTGAAAGTTTAATTATTAATCTAATAATTAATCTTGGAATCTGGGGAGTGAGTATGACCAATGCAATGATCTCTTTCTAATTTAGCAATCATTCTTATTACACGTAGTTGTTGACTTACAACCACAATTGAGCCCAACGTGTCTGTTGCTAACTGAAACATAAGTGATTTTGCCCCATTTTATGACCTTTCTTGCCACAGTTGTTAAGTGAATCACTGTAGTTGTTAAATTAGTCAAACTGTTGTTAAGTGAATTTGGCTTCCCCCATTGACTTTGTTTGTCAGAAGGTTGTAAAATGAAATCACGTGACCCCGGGCACTACAACTGTCATAAATATGAGTCAATTGCCAAGCATTTGAATTTTGATCATGTGACTGTACAGATGCTACAATGGTTGTAAGTATGAAAACTGGTCATAAGTCATTTTTTCAGTGCTTTGTAACTTTTAATGGTCACTTAAAGGACTGTTGTAAGTTGACGACTATCTGTATTGTAACTTGTTTGAATTTTTCAAAATTATTACAGAATATCTTTCTTATCTTGATAACTATTGTTGTATCTTTACAACAGAGCATCTGATTTCCACTTGGAAGCATTTAGTTCTTTGATGCTAATTCAGAAGCCAATAATACTTTTAAGCTTCTCAGTGAATAATTTTGATCCTTCAAATCCAGACGCCTGCCACTGGATATCATTTGTTCCACTAAAATCCATTATATTCTAAAATACAGCAATTGTAATCAAGGACCATTCCATCATGGCACTATGAAATGCATACTATTGTATACATTTCTGTGAAATTGTTCATTTTTTAATAGGAAAAGCAGTTCCATGCCACTACATGGGAAAAAAATAAAAAGGTAACAAAAATTATTTTTTTAAAAAAAATAAGTTACATCTTCATTAAAAATCTATTATATAGGGCTTAAATAGATGGTGCTATCCATATGTATTTATTACAACTCTCAGTATTTATAACCTGGGAAGTGTGGAATTCTGGTAGCTGTAGTTCAGACTTCTGAGGGGGGAAACTGCTTTATGATTTATTATAATTAGAGTTAATTTAAGGATTGTACAATTATGGTGCTTGTTATATTTAAAGAAACTTCATTATCAACTGATTGAGCCTGCGTGGTCCAGATCTCAACTTCATATCCATTAATATTATTCCAGCCTTCATAAAAAATATTTGTTGTTTAATTAGTGTTATTACAACTGCAAATACCATTGGATTTAGACAATTATTTTATTACTCTTCCAATTCAGAATTAATTGGCTAGTGTTCATATGGATCAATTGTGTAAATTTAACGTTTGGGGTAGTTCCTTATTGTGATTTAGAATGATTGTTTTCCTGCACTCTGCAGGGATTCCTGTCTGAAATCTCTCTAAGATTATCATTTAGCTAGCCAAATGATACCATTTAGCTATTATAAGGTGATACCTTAAAATCTTGAAAGAATAGCCAATACTTCTGTGGATTAGTTATGTGATTTTAAAAAAATTACATTTATGCAGAAATTAGTCTACATAGCCATGTTTGCTAAATAAATAAATGAAGCAAACCAGGGGTGGGTCCTACTTACCTTTACTACCGGTTCGCAATGGGAGCAAGAGAAGGGGAGAGGACAGGGGAGGCTTCTGCAGAGCAAGGTCTGAGGGAGAGAAGGGGATAGGATAGGGGAGGCTTCTGTGGGGATAGAATTCTATAATTCTTCTATAATAGAATTACAGAAGAATACTGAATTCTTCTGTAATAGAATTAAAAATGATCATATCATACTGGAAACCCCAACATACATTTTACATCTTGTTTAAAATACAAATTTACAACTTTTAAATATTTTTATTAGAAAATGAAAAAGAGAAACTTTAAAATGTGAAAGTGGATATTACAATTCCAAAGTTGCCATTGATTCTATGCTAGAAAATTAGACAATCTTTCCCAACAAGCAAGCACAGTCATGCTTCATTTTTGAAGAGTTCTGAGGTGCTTAACTTTCAAAATATCAAATACTTTTCAGATGTTACTGTATCTTTTTGCTTTCCTCTGAAACCAAATAAGATTGCCCTTTTAGAATCTTTCTAAGGAAATATTGTGTTTTTCCTTTTTACATTAGTGCCTGAAGTGGGTTTTTTTTCCTCCTCTAAAAGGTATAATCCATACTGAACCAGTTGTTTAGAACAGGCCTAGACAAATATAGATTATCCACATGTAAACCAATAAGGAGAAAATAGAAGCAATATGTGTAGTGTACAGTAGCTAAATTGTCTACAGTTTTAAGAGTTCTTTTATAATAACTGATTTCAATGCAGTTCTGGTCTATTGAGTCAATGGTTTTTTTAAAAGGTTCTTAGATTTGATTTTTATCTCAGACTTTAGTAATGCCCCAGGAACTGTTACATTTTACTTTAAAATACCTTGAAGTTGTATTATAAGGATTTGGGTTAACAACACTAAAGTATAATATATTTGTGTACATATAACTGTGTGCATCAGTATTTGTAACAAGATGGTCCAACTATCATTCTTTATATGCAGTACAATGACCATTGACACAAAGTAAACCAAATGACTACTTACAGTAATATTTATTCACTCTATTGTTGGTGCACCGATCTTGACTAAAAAGATTACAAGCAAGGTTATGAACAAATATCTACTGCATAATAAACAAGCAAATACAAGTTTTAGCTTTCAGTACCATGGACAGAAGCCTGTTCATTCTATAAAGCTTAGAGAGAGCACTTCTTCCTAATTAATGGAAGATCGCCCGTATCTATTAAAAAATAAGTAAATAATAAAAGAAAAGACCAAAATCTAATATGGATTTTATACTGTATTCTGCTTTCCTGTTTAAAAAAGATATTAAGGACTTTCCCCCAAAAAGAAAGTCTTTTCTTTAAAAAAAAAACTCCAAAATAGGAGAAAGTAATGCTATGTATGTTTATCGTCATATGTTACTTACAAAATAATAAAGGAATAAAATAAAATATAAATAAATAAAGAATAGAATGGCACGCAAAAGAAACAGGATTTTAGCTGTTTAGTATTTTGCTATTATTGGTGCTTGACTGATGCCTTCTGTACAAAATCTGACATTTTATGAGCATTAGGATCAAGTCTGCTCTGTGTTTCTATGTATGAGAGTATTAAATTGTGTGGGATTTTTTTCACTTGAGGGCAAAACCTACAGAAATACAACTATGTTTTGTATTATAAATCTACCCAGGAATATAATTAGGTTTTGCAGATTTGCAGGAGATAAGTTTGCAGACTTCAAACAAGATGTTTAAGTCGATCGTCTTCAGAAATCCCTCCCTCCTCAAAGTTCAAGAGAATTACAACTCTGCTTTCATATCTGTGAATTTGATCAGATGGCATGGAAATTACTTCCTGCCCCAAATAATTGCTTCACTTCCCCTTTGGTCTTTCTTTGAGTCTTCTGAGAATATCAGAACTGATACAGTATATGACGTATCGAGAAAATGGAAAATGCATTGGCAATATCAATTGTTTCATAAATACTGTCAGGTAAGATATGCTGTTTTATTTCCTTTTTAAAACCTTATTATTGAAAAACCAATAACTTGCTATTTTTTTTCCCAGCATACTGACTAGATATACTGCAGGCAATAAACCTAACAAAAAAGCAGAGCATTTTTCTCCTTCGGCTACCAGGCATAGCATATATCTTTAGAAGAATACTACCATTCATCTATACAATGTATGTAAGTATGCATACGTATATACAGTACATGTATACGTATTTGTGACAGTGGTGAATATCTGTAGCTCGGATGTAGGATGAGGATGAAGGTTCATTCTCTGAGCTTGAGGGTTGGTTTCCAAACGTTTCATTACCAGGTTAGGTAACATCTTCAGCAGATATTACGGGATGTCATGTAGGGTTCTTCTGCTTATAAGGAATTTGTGTGGTCAATATGTCGTGTTATGGGGACATCACATCAGGTAAGGGTGATCCATCACAAGATCCTCAGCTGAGGTGACTCTCACCTGACCTGACTTCCCCATCACAAGACCTACTAACCATACAAAGCCCTTATAAGCAGAACAACACTGAAACTGACATCCCCTAAACTCACTGAAGATGTAACATAGCCTGGTAATGAAACATTCAGAAACAAACCCACAAGCTCAGGGAACAAACCTCCACCCACATGTATATATAGCAGATAAATATTCATACTATAGATGCACACCCTCAACAGCAATATAAGGATTTTGACTACTGGCGTATGCTGTCCAATAGCAAGACTAAAAGTATGCTGGAAGAGGTCATTTGTCTTTATAATTCCCTCACAAGGAACTACCTCACCTAAATGAAACCAAAGGAAAGCCAAAAATACACAGTATCCCTGAAGTAAACTTATAGTGTGACAGAATTCTTTCTTAATGGTAGCTGCAACCATTTATCAAGCTAATAGGAAATCCAGCTAGAATCTAATATTTTCTGTTTGAGAACTAGGGAGATTAACATAGCATCAAATAAGTATATGGAATTATTACTATGGTTGGCCTTACAATCAGCCAAATGTTTAAACTGGATTTGGCATTTTTATCCACCTTGACAATCCTCCACAAGAAACTGGTATAGGCAGATGTTGTTAGTGTTAGAGGTGTCATAGCAAGATTTAAGCTTTTCCAAATAAAGCTGCCTTTTGCAAGTGACTGGTAGGAATTTAGTCAATGCTAATGGCATACAAGTGGTGCTCCCGATGTTTTGGAATGGTATTTAAGGTGCTTATTATTATTGATACTATTTTTGCATTCTTTTGCCACAGTTGTCTACTTCTATTGTGATTTTTCCAGTTCTTTCTCTTTTGTTCTGTTGTCTCCAAGAAGCGCAATGTCCACTATTGAGGCTTGTTTTCTATTTTGAAAATGCTTAAATGTGGATATAAAAAGTGGATATAAATAATCAGGAGAATAAACTAGATGGTCTAAGTAAACCCTCACAATTCTATGATTTCATGTTTTTGCTAGGCAATTAAACCTTGCTTTTTATTTTCATCTAATTCTCAACTGTTTAATTTTTGGCTTCAAGTGCTTTTCTCAGAGGCATTTATATTTGAATATCTAAACAATCCTGTGTGCTTTTTGGAAGTTGCACAGATTGTACAGAAATAATTTATAATTTAAAAAACAAAACAAAATAATCACTACAATACCTTGCAAGCTAGCAATGTTTGGGATTTTACTAAATTTCTGGAGAATAATGATGCCATATGTTTAAAACCTGTGATATTAGTCATTGCTTCTTTCCATGACTCATCTTTCCCCCTCATAAGTAAAACCTTCTTTGCTTACAGTACCACTTTGCCCGTTATCGTTGCACAGAGGCCACTGTTTCAATTTGCTCCGTTACATTTTCCAAGGCAGCAGATTGTTATGTCACTGGGCACAATTATGAGTCTGTATATGTCAAAGGCTTACAAGTTAGTCTATGTGACAATTACTACCAAAATAAGCTGAGGTGGGCTATGGACGGTAAAATGGCTTATGCAAATAGAATTATTCTCAATAATGATCAACATCAGGAGAAAAGATATTACATTGAAGCTGGTCTTCATTTTAAAAATGTTGTCTGAGTATTAGAGATCTTCTCAATCCTAATTTCCCCCTTTTAAGCCTTGTCATTTATACAGCCTATTAACCTTTAACTTTTATGACTATCTGAACATGAAATACTGCCAGCATTTAAGCCTGAAAATACTAGAGCCACGACTTCTTGCTTAGCAAAGGAAGTGACATACGTTCTTTTAAATCAGTCATTTTTAATATTAGTCATTCTCACAGACATAGAGATGCATGAAAAATAACCAGATATCCAAATAAACAAAAAGTCTATTTATATTTGATAACATGATGGTCAGCTACAAAGAGAGCTACTGTGAATTTGCAAAACTCTTTATTAGAGTTTATTTCTAGTAATGCAGAGCTTCTGTTTTAACCGACCAAAAAAATTGATAGAATTATCATTTTGCACCTCCAGAGAAGAGAGAATTAGTCATTTTGGCTTAAAAAGAAATCCAATAGAAAAACATGGGGTTTCATTTATGACCTTTGGTCTAATTGATAGCTTTATTTTCATATTCATTATACATAAAGGTAGCTAATTTCTTCCAGATATCAGGATCAGTAGTTTCACTATTGAGTTAATCCACTGTTTAAAACCAATTTTAAAAAAAACACTAGCATTTACAGATTGCATGAATGAACTATGGTATACAATTGCTATACCAACATTCTATAGCAATTGCTATAACCAGCAATTGCAAAGGACGCAGTGTGTCAGTGGCTAAGATGCTTTTACAAAATGTGAAGTTTTTCTTCTGATTTCTTAAGTTTTTTTTCTAAATAATAGTTTTTTATTATTTGATATTGAGCTGGTAAGATAATTAAATAGGAATGATAGAGATGGGTTGAAAAAAGCTGGACAGTCACTAGATCACAGCAACAGAAAACCTTAACTCTGTAAGGTTTCTTGGATGAGAAGCGAAAGGTCTTCAACGAAAAACCAGAAAGTCCAGTTGCCTCTTGAAAAAGCACCTTTGGGACAGCCATGACCTGGATGACTGGGAGTCTCCATAGACAACTCTCCAAAGATTCCTCCCTCTTCTATTGATAGAGTCAAGTGGCAGTCTAGAAGTTAGATTCATGATTCCTAACAATGCATTTATTAATTTGGAAGAATGTTTAAGATCTCACTGATTTTGTTTTTCATCAAAATACGCATAGAAAAGGGCTCGTGTTACCATGAGACAACAGTGATTTTATCATCAATTGAATCCCTTTTGCCCTCTGCTGAATCCTGCTGCTAAATTATTTCATTTTCACAGCAGAGAAAGAAACAGTCCAGAGACACCAGAGATTAAACATAATAAAAGAGCCAGGCATACAAGACACATATACTGTTCCAACAACTGATCCTTTTTTAAAAAAACTTAAATCTCCTGAAAATCCACAATCCTCCAATTCTGATAACTAGGTCTAATTGCAGAGAAATCTCTCTTATGAATAAACTCTTGTTAATGGGGTCTCACTCATGAGAAGGTCTATGTCTCAGCTGAGCACTTCACCATTGACTTTTCACCTGACGTTTTGGGATCTGGTAATCTTTTTCTGGTGTAAAAGACCAGTCTTTGGTTACACAAATATCTGATGCCGGTGCCAAGTTATTTTTCAATGCTCAAAATCAGATCCAGATTGTGGGAGGACTTTGTTCCATCCTTCAATAAAATTGTTTCCAGAGAAAAATGATACATAAGAACACAACAACGCTTTCCAAATTTTGTGCAGGATTTCTGACATAATTCAAGGATCCAGAGAGAAGAAGTGATAGATTCAATAGCCAAATGGTATGTATCACCCCATCCAAAAAAATGTAAGCATCTTGTAAAACTGGACTCCTGTGCAATGAAATTTATACAACCAACCAAGATTGGATCTTGCAAAATTTATATATTTTGTCCACATCACACATCATTTTGTTTAATGATGTTCTATTGAATAATGAAGAGCTGGTTTAGTTCTTAGATCATGTTAAGGTGAAACCAAAGGCATCCCATGATTTCATATAAACTCAGTCATGGATTGGATCTTGTTTTCTCTTTCTACAGGGAACAAAGTTCTAAACAAGAAAGAAGGGTACCGTCTTCAACTGTGCGTTTCCTCATTTAGCTCTTTGTTTTAGTGCCATTCCTTTTTTAATATTTACCTAAAGTTCTCATCTTTCCAGCCTCTATTTTATGGTTAGTATAAGGCCAGCCTGAAAGATAATATATTGCAACTGTTATATTATTTATTTCAAAGTCAAGTTATTGATTATTGCCCACTGAAAGTGACAAATGGCATCTGAGAAAGGCACGGTCAGCGAGTTCCATTAAAAAAATGATAGTATTGCTCATGGATTGTTAAAAGATTCAGTTTAGGTACTTTATAGGTTTATATCCATCACAATTTAATGACCAAATGATGAAAAATATGAGTTGTGAGCAATTCCTTTCTGTTCCAGTTTAATGTTCAAGCAGTTAGCAAAATAACACAGTTTTGGTGTGAAAGCTTTATATACCCAGACCTGATAATACATAATAGAGTAATTATCTTTGGGGTTCCTTTTTTTCTTTCTCTCACAAACCTTAAAGAAACATTAAAGAACAGGCTACAATTTTTGTTTTTTTGGATTAAATAGAATTTGGTCAAACTAGAGGTTTCTCTGTGTAAGATCGACTTTCCTTAAAACTGCCTTCAACAACAATGACCTTTAAAAATGGGTGGTAGCTGTGTCCATAACACACATATATCTCTCATGCAAAAATAAACCTGGCTGTCCCTACTTGTAAAATGCGACTAATGCAAGCCTTTTGCTAATACTTATATCTTAAAGATAGCACAAGAACTTGCATTGTATAAGAATGTTAATATATAATGCACTGTGCATAATGAAAGCCTTAGTAAGACCACGCACCTGGAATACTGCATCCAGTTTTGGTCACCATGCTATAAAAAAGATGTTTAGATCAGGGGCGGGTTTCAAAATCCATAGCTACCGAATCCTCAGGGGTGAACCGGTAGCAACCTACCATTGGTTTAGACTCTAGAAAAAGTGCAGAGAAGAGCAACCAAGTTGATTAGGGGACTGGAGGCTAAAACATACAATGAACGGTTGCATGTACTTGCTATGGCTAGTTTAGTGAAGAGAAGGACCAAGGGAGACATGATAGCAGCGTTCCGGTATTTGAGGGGCTGCCATAGAGAAAGGGGGGCATGTCAAGCTATTTTCCAAGGCACCCGAAAGCCAGACAAGGAATAATGGATGGAAGCTGATCAAGGTGAGAATCAACCTAAAAACAAGGAGAAATTTTCTGACAGTGAGAAAACCAATGGAACAGCTTGCCTTTGGAGGTTGTGGGAGCTTCATCACTGAAGACTTTCAAGAAGAGATTGGACTGCCATTTGTCAGAAATGGTGTAGGGTCTCCTGCTTGCATAGGAACTAGATGACCTACAAGGTCCCTTCCAACTCTGTTAATCTGTTATTACTGAAAGTTAATTATTTATAATAAAGAAGTCAGTTGGATGGGCTGCATCTCTAAAGTTGGTGAATTCTGCTTCTTTAGAGAACCAGCAGGTTTCTCTGAGGAAAGATTGAGCTAAACAGGACAAGCATCAATGTTACTATTCTTCAGAGAAGTAATGGACTAGTCCTCGACTTACAACAGTTCATTTAGTGACCATTCGAAGTTACGACAACACTGAAAAATGTAAAATGAAAAATAAATAAATAAAACCAACCCTATAATAGCATCACATATTTCAAACTCAGCACTGCAACATCACTGTAGCTTTCCCATGCTCTTGCTTTTGCTGGTTCCCTTCACTTACCTTCCAGTTCCATCCAATAACTTTTTAACACATGAGTAATCTGGTTATTCCAAATACTCTGGTACTTCTACACGCTGGTTTCTTTTTATTTTGTCCTATCCTCAGAAAATTGTTGCTATTATTATTCCATGAAACTGTAGTTCAATCAGTTTGATTTACTGATTGCTAAATGACAACAAAGAGTTTTGAGGGGTTGTATCTCTGGTTTGTCTATCTAGCGGTTGCCCAGCCTTGTGCAGTGTCCTGTAAACAAGTGAGTACCTTTTGCAAACTTGCAACAAGCAAAGTCAATGGGAAGCCAGATTCACTTAACAATGAATAAGTCCTGTTGAACAGCAAAGTCTGAGAAAACGCTTTAGCTGTAGAGGTTGGGACGGAAGCTGTATTGCAAATATGGAGGTAAAATAAACATATCTTAACATTCCCTTATATTCATTCATTCATTCATTCATTCATTCATTCATTCATTCATTCATTCATATTAAAGGGAAAGTAAGGGGGAAATGCTCTATGCTCTGAATTTTGAAAGATTTTTCTGGAAGAGATTCTCTGAATGAACGAACCATGGTGGCGCAATTGTTAGAATGCAGTACTGCAGGCTAACTCACTGTTAGTTCCTGAGTGGCTCAAGGTTGACTAGTCTTCTATCCTTCCAAAGTCGATAAAATGAGGACCCAGATGGTTGGGGGCAATATGCTGACTCTGTAAATGACTTAGAAAGGGCTGTATAAGGCACTATGAAGCCATATATAAGTCTAAATGCTATTGCTAAATCTCTAACACCGTTTTTACTTTTCTCATCTTTCTGGCTGGTTGGGAGGATTCCGTGAATGCTGCTCTTACCATTATTTTCACTGCTGAAAATTAATCTTTATTTAACAGATGATTATTGACTGTTTCATAAGTCATGTCCATCATTTGATAACTGCAATGTTAAGTGATAGCAAGCATGCTTACATAAATACTGTTCCAGATTTTCTGATGCCCTAAGATTGATTTTTCCTATGTCAATTCAAACCGAATGTTTTTCAATAGAAGCATTTCATATACTCAGCTGCATATTATCAAGTGTTGAACAGTCAAATTATGATAAATGTGCCAGTTATTATCATGTATAAATTGGCAGCATCTTATTTGCTTTCCATGGAAAGTCAATCAGCTGTGATTATTGTTATGGTTTGCAAATACATAAATTAACATTAAAGGAAAAAGAGAAAATCAAACAAGAATGATTAGCAAAACAAGCATTAAATACAGAGTTAAAAGTTGAGAAACTGCACAATACAGCAAACTAGTTTAAACATCTTAAAGCAAAACTGGACATTTGGATATAAATGGCTAAATATATAAACACTGATAAAAGGTCTTGGTGGAGCAGGGGACTAAAGCACTGTTAAATAGCACTTAGTTGCCAGCTGCCTGCAATTACTGCAAGTTCGAATCTCACCAGGCTCAAGGTTGACTCAGCCTTCCATCCTTCCGAGGTAGGTAAAATGAGGACCCGAATTGTGGGGGCAATAAACTGACTTTGTATAAAAAAGAACACTGCTTAGGGGAGGCTGAAAGCCCTACTAAGCAGGTATATAGAAAAGTATGAAGGCTATTGCTTAACACATTGTAAGTCGCCCTGAGTCTCTGGAGAAGGGCGGTATATAAATCGAACCAATAAATAAATAAATAAATATGTTGATCACAGATATCAAATTCTTCACTGTTTAGAAGCCAGTCTTTCAAATGAGAAGTCTGGAAAGTTATCCTGAATACTTCTATTTTAAAAAAGCATGTTCATATAAGTACATAACTACAATATTTCTACTACAGTTTCACAAAGTTGACGTTTACCAATTGGAATACTTTAAACATAAGTGTGTTAAACTAGAACACCACAGTTTAAATCCCCATGCAGCTATGCAGTACACGATTTGACTTTAGACTATTTTCTTTCAATCTAATTTTCTTTGCAAGACTATGTTCTGGACAAAATAATCATTTGTGCTGATCTGAGAGATTATCTGATAATGGTAATATTTTAAAAAAACCAATTGATTAGTTAATATGTGCAATTTCTCCCCGAATAACTTAATATATTTTAGCAGAGCATGGCATTCCTTCAACTAGGGCCAATATGCCATCTGTCTGTTCTATACAATTCCAGTACAGTGGTAAGAATGGAAGCCAAAAAAGTTAATGGCTATAAGGTATAAAAGACAAATTGTTTCTAAACACCAAATATGAACCAGACAGTCCTCTTTGCTCATGTCCTGAATTGGATCCTTTTCTGGAAACAGCTGGTATATATATCCTCTGCTCAATCTCAAGTTAGGCCCTGACTTCTATTTATAACAAAAGTGAGGAATTGCACAGATTCCAAAAGTTCAAAGGGAAATTGCAGCAACAAAGTTAGTTGTCACCAAACAAATCTCACCTTCTGCCACAATGCAAATCTGATGAGTTTGCTTCAAGATCTTTTATGGAGCTAGGCCTCATGGGCCTCTTGGACTTCTGGCATGGCAGCTACCCTCTGAAACAGTGTCTTCCTAAGATCTGTCTGGCTTCTATCTTGATGAGGTTCAGACAGTCACTGAGAACTGGGCTGTTCTTCCAAGCCTTGAGAGAGTTTGAGCTCCTGTACAATGTTTTGCTTATTGCAGAGGAATTGCTTTCTTGATGAACATGATCCATTTCAGTAGTGGGTTTCAAATCCCGTCGCTACTGGTTTGCTTATGGATGTGTGTGCGCTTGCGGGCACGTGCAACACTTCCTCACATGCACAAAGACGTCTGGGCGGGTGGGCAGAGACTCGCGCCACTACTGGTTCGCCTGATCCTGGGCAAACTGGTAGCAACCCACCACTGATCCATTTCCTTATTTTTAAAACATTATCTTGCTTTTTAAACTTTAAGCTACCCATCATTTGGAGTTACCTGGCTTCTAAATTGCATTAACAAATAAGAATAAAGTAAAAGAGAAAATGAGGTGGTGATGAAAGAGTTAACATATTAACCCAGGAAACCATGACAAGTACAAGGGTACTGTTTGTTATGTTTTTTTAATCTAGATCCTCCTTCTTCAATCTGATCCCCTCCTTATGTGTTCTAGTTCAATTAAAAGGGAAGCACTAGATTGGGTAGGGCTGGTCTAGAGCAGAGGTGTCAAACTCAATTTCATTGAGGGCCACATCAGGACTGTGGTTGACCTCAGGGGGGCCAGGTGGGTGTGGCCAACTGGGTGGGCGTGGCCCGCTTGACACCACTGTCCAAACTGCTGGCATGTTTACCCTTTGCACTGGGTAGACTGTGCCGAAGCCACACTGGCCCGATGTTTCCTCTTCACATTGGGTAGACCGGGTCAAAGTGATGCGGACTGGCCCCTTACATTTTCCAGGACAGCCTTGTGGGCTGGATCCAACCACATCATGGGATGCATCTGGCCTGCGGGCCTTGAGTTTGACACCTCTGGCCCAGAAGAAGCAAAATAGAGCAATGCGCTTGGAGAAGTCAGCATTAGTAAGGTTTTAAAAAGCTTGTAGTAAATCATAAATTTATGATTTATGAATGGCCTCCATTTTTGAGCAAGAAGTCACTGGATTCTACAATAATTCTTCTGCTCAGGGCCGATCGTAAGCAGTATCATTTGTACACAAAATGTTGGCCCGATTAATATCTGTAATGTCAGTGAAGGTGATGAAAAAGAATGCTAGACCTCTCTGTTGGGGAAACATATTTTGCTATGATGTACTGTATATATATATACAATAAACCTGAGTAAACCCCAAAAGTTAAGGGTGAAATGCAGCATATGTCTGCACATAAGCATCTAGTAACAACTGGGAAGTCTCTTAACAGCCTGTTAATGAATCTTTTGTTCCAAGCCATTCAAGCACAGATGGCTGGTTTCATCTTCTCCTCTAAATTTCTTTGCATGTGTGTAGTCTGGGCCATAATGATTTCTCTTCTAATTTATTTCTAGTACAGTAATCTAGCATAAATTCCCATAAACTGCTTCCTACATTATAGGCTGGGAATCCCAGGCTTGTAGTAGACCAAGAAAGATTGTGTCTACTACTAATTGAAGGAAGAAATATATTGATATGTTTCATTTGCAACCAACTTTTCTTTGGAAACCTACACACATGAAGCTTTCTCATGTTATCCTTGTAGCAATAGCTTTGCGGGATATAGTGACTAGATGAAAGTCACCCCATACTTTATTCAGTGGAAATCTGAATCTGGGAATTGTTGCTTTCAAATGAAAACCTGAATGATTCCAGCTGATGATGAGGATTGGGGTGGATTGAGGCGGTCAGAAGAATAAGTATTGGGCATAGCCACATGGCTCACACAATTACACTATATACAACTGTATGGTTAAGCTGGTTTGTATCAGGCTCAATTCTTCAGTTTCTTCTTTCTTCTTGTCTGATTCAGAAACAAGAATTTAAAAAAAGCAGAAAAAATATACATAGATTTATGGATCTAGATACTAAAGGCACACACAGCTGATTTCCAAGTCCAGGTGAAATTACCAGACACATATTAACATCTGGACAAAACTTTTTAATGCTAAATTTTAGGACAGATTCATATAGCAATAGCAATAGCTAATATACCTCTTCGTAGTGCTTTACAGAACTCTCTAAGTGGTTTACAGAGTCAGCATATTGCCCCTAACAATCTGGGTCCTCATTTTACTGACTTCAGAAGGATGGAAAGCTGAGTCAGGATAAAACTGCTGGCAGTTGGCAGAGTTAGCTTGCAATACTGCATTTTAACCACTGCATCACCATTCTGTTTCCCTTTGTACCATCAAAATATTTTCCTTCATCAAACATTCTTTAATTTACAAAATGTTAGAGTTGTATGTATTTGAAAATCCCACAAGATCTTCATCGTCTAATTATTATTAGTATTATTATTAGTAGTATTATTCTCAAGTTCCTTCATGCCCACAAGAGATCTAAGTCCAGCACACCTTGAATTCCATTGACTCTTATCTATCTCCAATTTGCTTTGACAGTTAGTAGTTCAGATTTTTGTAGAGAGCATT